>WNNJ02002631.1:0-226742 GCA_012934845.2 Pomphorhynchus laevis
AGTCGGAGCTGATTCCAAGTGAATGGGGCGCCAACGAGTAAGGGTCAGAGACCGTAGTTGTTAGAGTAATCGGGAACATAGAGTAAGAAGGAATGACGGGAACGCAGTAATAGAGAGGTGGGACGATTGTCGTCTAATAAAGGGAGGTTGATGAACGATGTGGAGCCGACAGCGATGAGACGAAAAGTTACGAGAAGGCGGAGTTGTATGCGGATGTGGATACTGGGCCAGGAGAGTTGGGCAAGATATGTGGATCTGTGGTCAAAGCGACGGAGATGTTGAAGCACTCGAACGGCGAAGTTGATGATGCGTTGTAGGGGTAGGATTATGGATTTTTGAGAATTGGCGAAAAGGTTGAGGCAGTAATCGATTTTAGGAAAAGAAGCGATTAATCGATTTTTAATGTATCGAATATAGCTTTTTAAAACACCGATCTAATATCAGTTATTGTCGACCTGATGGTAACTATATATTAGTAAAAGTTTACGCAAGGTGTAAAATCGATTAGCACATTAACGTACAATTTTAGATATATGGAATAACAGGATATAACAGGATAAATTGCTAGCTAGAAAAGGTTGCAGAAATAATTCTAAGTTAGACCAAATTTAGTATTTTGATTATTATGTTCACTCTGTCTTTAGGTGTGAACGACGTTAGTTGAGATTTATTATTTACAGAGTAACCATTATTTGAGATATATTCTTTATTGTGCGAAATATATATAATCACATAATATGTTATATAAAATTCTTTAAAATAATAAATTATTCAATGATTATAAAACAAATTATAACGAGATTAGCTTCTTGTGAAGGGATACACATTGCATTTCAACCATCCGTCGACACGTATTCAATTCAAGAATTTTAGTTTGGAAATCGCCGCACTTGTTTTTCTATTAATTCCATCTGTACACCTACTTAATCCTATATTTTATTTACACATGAAAATGCAGTCAGAATTAACAAACCATTTCGTATTTGACTTTTACGCTTGTTTTATTACATAATATTTTTTGCTAGCAAAATTAAAATCATTTAAAATTATTTTTATAATTTTAAAATCCTATGATTTTTATTACACGCCAAAATTTGAATTGAAAATATCGATTATCTGATTTCTAAAAGGAAGAATTTGATGACTATCTGTCTCCCATGTACTCAATTATCTGTTCATTATCTGCTTGCTGTGTTTAGGTGTACATGTGCATGTAAATAACGTTTCCAACAAATCATCCTAAATTAAGGATGACCGCTTTGTGTAGTAAAAATGTTGTATTGAATGTAAATGTCGTATACCTTTAATATAAATATCGTATGTTATGGTATAATTGTAAGATATTTAGTATGAACGAACATTATTATATTTGATAATAACTAATTTTGATTATTTGTTAATTTAGAATTTTGAGAGAGAATTAATTTTTTATTTTTAAATTATAATTTTTTTATTATTATTATTATCATTATTATTAAATTATTTTAATTATTACTAATAAGAATCTATAACGCTGTTCTTGTGGACGATTGTTTGAGTAGAAGTACAGGACACTCATCACAAAAGGGTTGATCACTACTATATACCTACTCAAACCAATATTTAATCTACTTGCCCGGCAGAACAACTTTATACCTTTTTTACTAATTAAACATTTTGACATGCCCGATTTCCATTGCAGCCTAGATCCAAAAACATATCCCAACTTCATTATTTGTCTCTTCCGGTTTACAGAAAGAGCAGCAACTAATGTAGTATTCCGTGCTGGTTTGCGAAATCTGTAGTAAACGAAATTTCTTTTCTTTAGGCTTAACGACAAAACCAACTTATACAGACGTCTAAAAATCTCGTTCACAACAGACTTTACTGTGTTTTCGAAAAATGTGTTGATACCCATATACCTTTTAGAAGAAATATAACCTTTTCGAGTGCAATATATGACTAGGCTGTTGCTGTTAAAGCTTGCAGATTAGCGGCGATTTGCCCTTGGAGGTTTTTTATTTACACCTGAAGTTCGATTAACTGGGTATTTCACAAGACTGCTTTTTATTTTATATATAAATAAAATTAATTTTTTATCATTTAATATATCATTTCATATTAAATGATATATTTATATATATTAAAGCATCTGATGAGACCCACCCAGGCTGATTAGTAGAGTCCTGCTGTATCAAAAATATACCAGCTGATGAGACCCACCCAGGCTGATTAGTAGCGTCCTGCCGTATCAAAAATAGGAACAATACATGTGAGGATAACATCGTGCCATAATCAGAAGAATTTCAGCTCACAGAGGCGATCAAGTAAAATTATATCATTTTATATAGTATAAAATATTAAGTATAAATATTGATATATACTCAAAAATTTAACAAAGTCAAAAACAACAAAAAACGACACACTTAGCCTATCGCCTAAAGTCGACCAATTAGGCTTTGCCAAGATAGAATCAATCCCTGTTAGTAAATAAACTTCTTAACAACAGCTGAAATAGGTTACTTGAGGCGGTGGATACTGCTTACAAAAATACAATGAACACAAAATCGCCTAAAATGGAATTGAAACAAAAACGCATCTGTCATTTATACAAAATACTCAAAATTTGTAACAAAGGAAAAAACATAAAAAAAACAAATTTAAAAAATAACAATATCCTAATTTGAAAATATATCTCGTATTTAATATTTTATCGTATAATATTATAATATTAACATTTTATCGTATTTATTTTTTTTCGTATTTATATTTTATTGCTTGCGAAAAAAAACACTGAATTGATGGAATTTTGAAAAATTTTAAACTAATTTATATTTACATTTCATAAATATAAATTTTGTTAACAAAACAACCACTAACTATATAGAAATCATAACAAGTTAGAATAACAGTGATCAAGGAACGTATTTCTTTCTTTCCTCTTTGCTTGTATTAGGACTTTACTTTAATCGTCTAATTCCTCAAGCCTTACGGTCTTAGGTTCATAGGGATCTGAGCCCCCTGCCGCACCAGCGGGCTGCTTTCCGACTGAACCATTCGGGGTCTCTCACCCCTAAGAGTCCAGTTGAGGCGGGCTATGGTCGGTAATCTCGAGATGAGGAGCTTGAGAATCCTTAATATTTGCTCTTGGGGACGTTCTCTCGAAAAGAATACCAATCCCGAGATAGCCCATGTACCCCAGAGGCGCACTTGGGTTATCCCATTCAATGGCAGATGCTGGACCAGTTTCAGAGTCCACTTAGATCTCTTCAGGATACTTTAAGTCTATCTAGGTCAGCTTTCGCCGACCAGTTCACTGTAATGGTAAATCCCGGATATTTTACTCGACTCGTGTAGATGGGTAGTGTTTGCGGCTGCAAAATGGAGGAGAGTGCAGAGAGTGCTAGTCTCTTAGGTTTCTTTTTTGTTGTTGTAGGGGTCCCATGAAAGACGACCACCTGCGATTTATTGAAGTTTAACATATGATTGGATGGGGATTTATTGGATAGGCACGCTTACAGTATTTTATATGAATTAATCTAAAGTTATTATTTTTAATAATTTTAAAATAAAAATTCAAAAATATTATTCAAATAACAAAAGTAAAAGTTTTATTTCTTGTCGTCCTTTATCGAAAAGAAATTATTAAATTAATAATTATGAAATTATTATTTTTAATATAAATTATAAAATAATTATATTAAAATTCGAATTTAGATGTCTTGTGATATTAATTGTGGAGAAATGGACATGCCTTTTTTGTACTGCCATATACGCGGTATGTTCAGTCTTGCTCCTGCAGATGAATCAGAATTAAAGGAACTATGTATTAAGGGTTTTAGCCTTATTAAAAACAGCATATGCCAAATAAAAGAACGTGAAAGTAATGTCGGTGAATGTCTCGTAAAATTAGGTGATGTGAAAATGCGTTTTCCCCGTATACGTCGACCTTCACCTGAGCGCAAACCGACCAAATGGGAGAAATTTGCTCGAGAGAAAGGAATCCGTCAATCAAAGCGAGATAAGCTAATTTACATGAGCGAAGATGATCAATGGCATCCAAGATATGGATACAAGGGTGCAAACAAGTTAAAGAAAGCTCGAGATTGGATTGTGGAATTACCCGATCATGGAAAGGTACCCGACGCTAACGAGGTGTTCAATGGAATAACAGAAAAGCGAAAAACACTACAGTCAAGATACCAGGAAAATCACAAGAAAAACATTGGTCGCCGTGCAAAGGAGCTGATTTGTCCAGATGCACTTGAAGAAACAAAAGGCATAACAAAGGCTATTAAATTTAGTAAGAAAGGTGACTCTTCACTTGGAAAATTTTCACACGAGGCAGAGGGACAACTAATGTATCTTTGAATTATTGGTAGCTAACATGACATGATAAATAGTTAAATATACTGTAAGTTATCCAGTTGCATCTGGATAATTGTAAATGAACTGCCGATATGACAAGTATATCTTGTGCGCATAATTCACTGTTTTAGCGGTAGATGCACTAAAACGCTGAGCTACTTTCACAGCTTCATCTGGCACTATTTTTTATATTTAATTTGCCAGTTTAATGTTTTAATAATAATAGATTTTCTTAAAAAACTAAATGTCGGTTAGTAAATAATTACAGCATGAAAACAGAAATAAAGTTAAACAAAATTCTTCACTACATGAATATTGTCTGTTAACACCTCTTTATTCCATTATGACCTAAGGTCCAGTGGGATCTGAGCCCTCCATCCAACCAATACGCCGCCCTTCGACTGAACAACCCGGGGTATTTCACCCCCGAAGAGTCCAATCTAGGCGAACTATTTTGGGTAAACGAGAGACGAGAAGCTTGATAAACCTTAACCTTTGCTCTGGGAGACGTCCTCTTGAGAAGAAGACAAGTCATGATATAGCCCAGGTATCCCAAAGGCGCACCTGGGTTTTCCTTTTTAATTACAGATGGTGAGCCCGTTTTAGAGCCCACCTAGCTTTCTTCAGGATACGTGTTAGTCTATCCAGGTCAGCTTTCGCCGACCAGTTCACCGTAACAGTGAACCCCACGTATTTTACTCGACTTGTGAAAGTAGGCAGTGGTTGATTAGTCAAAATATAAGAATGTGCTAATCTCTTAAGTTTTTTCTTTGTTGCAGGGGTGCCATGAAAGACGACCACCTGCGATTTAGCGGAGTTTAAAATAAGATTGGACAATGGTAGCTGGTCTTTTAATCTTAAAAATAAATGGCTGATGTCCGAGACTATGTCTTTACACCTGCGTCCAGAGAACATGGCTGTGATATCATTAGCCTATACCACTAGACGTTGTTCGCGTTTAAATATTTTAAAGAGTACAATGCAGGCAGCAAGAAATAAGATAGGAGAAAGAGGGGAGCCTTGAGGCACACCTGTAATAGTGTAAAAATGACACTGATCAGGGTCATCTTCATAATAGAATCGCTTGGAGTACAGTAGTATCTCCACCCTATTCACAATTCTCGCAGGCAACCCTAACGACCTGAAAGAATAGATAACAAAGGGAATGGAGATGCGGTCAAATGCAGCAGAAAAGTCAAGGAAAACAGTTACAACAAGTTGATGGCTATTATCCCGACAGAACTGATGCACTTTACCAACTGCTGAATGGACCGAGCGACCTTTGACGAACCCATGGAAACCAGGTGGGATTAAATTTCCCCTACTCAAATGAACGCGGATTTTACGCGCAAGCGCTTTTTCGTAGATCGAGACGATGGAATTTTGAATCGAAATGGGCCGCAGGTCTTTAGGGCAAGAGACTGAATACTTTTTAGGTATAAAAATTCTCCTACTAATGTTGATGCCGACCACATCGGATGGGATGGCTAATAGCATTGTGACGGCCACCTTTCTACTTTGTTCGACTGTCAAAAGCTGACAGACACGAGAATAGAGTGGAGCGACGGATTTTGTGGGGCCCGGAAGAGGTCCCCAGGCGTTGAGAATATCTGTGGCATATAAGTCTCTACTCCTGAAGTCTCCCCAAGGCGGGATTGGTTGCGGTGATTGAGTGGCTCCATAATTATGTAGGGATAGTGACTCCTCCAAAACTTTATCAAGACCTATACTACCAATCCAATGCCCTATCCTTCCAACAGACAATCTTCTCCTTCTTGAATATCTTCCAGAAGGAAAACTGGGATGGATTAAGGGAAGCTATGCTAGCTCTTTCCTTACCCATTTGGAATCTATAACTAGTGCTCCAATATTCTTTCGAGAGAACTTGCCGGGCAGAAGCAGAGAGATTTAGGAGACGGAGAAATATGCTAAGGTCTTGAGTTTTGTCGGAGTGGGACTGAAAATGCGAACTTTATAGATTGTCGAAATCAATGCGGTAGCTTGCTAAGATAGGTAGGAATTAAATTCGGTCAGACTCTCCTTCCCAATTCGGGGGGAAGCGTTGGATAGCTACATGAAAGAAAGCCACTCTGATTGGGTCAAAGTGGAATCTTCTTTGAAGCAGCGTAACCTCTTCTATACGCCAGCGAATTAGGTCGTGAAAGGTGGACATATGCTGTCCGGACTGCTCCGTACAGAAGGGTTTTAACAACCACATCTCATGGAGCAGTAATATGTCGAGGATAGAATTTGTTGATGTGCAATGAAAGGTGGGGGACGGTGGTTTATGAATCAGATAATCGTTCCTGGCTCTGCGGAATGCTGCATTAATCCAACGACCAGTTCTATTGTTGAAGTCACCTAGTATCATGTCGTAACCGCTGTTAATTATCCTATCCAGTGGTCACGGTTCTTGTGTATCTCCCCTGGACGAATGTAGACATTGTCTAGACTGAGGCGTTTACCGTTCTTACAGAATGAAACCACTAAACAAGACAGGGCTGGACAAGAATAGTTAAATAGGAGGGAAGATCTTAGGGAGTATTTAACTAAGGTCAAGATTCCTTGAGATGGAGGAGTGCGATGGGGTTATGTACAGAGTATAGTGGGAACAAATATGTTTAGGGATTAATCGAGTAATGTCCTGGGGGAGACGGATAGACCGCTTCTCCTGAAGGACTATACCATCTGTATCTCTATTAGATAGAAGTCTAAGGGCAAAAGCACCTCCCGAATTCCACTGAAGGATATTCAGTGAAAAAGGCTCACGAGTACTCTGCATTGTGTTAGGTCAGTTGGGTGGGATTGCCACATCCCTTAACTGAGCTAGGGGTGGAAGGGTTACCCCCTCTACCGCTAGCGCTATTCAGAGTGGGCACTTTCCCACGGCCGTTATCTTCATTTCCCTGGGAGGCCTTATTTTGTTGCTTCAGCATTTTCCCAATTTAAATAGGGGCACAGCATGGCAGACGACCCCTATTCTTAGCTTCAGGAACGGACACCATGGGAACTACATTTGGTGTGTGTAGAGCAGACAATAGGTGGGATATTAGATCTTTCATCTCATTGAATGTACTTTTCTTGTGAGCATCAAGCAATTGTAAGATGTCCTCGTCCGACATCCTGGACGTTGCCTCGCACTCATACTCGGAAGACGGCTTCACAGGGGCTTGCCCTAAGAAGGAGTTTATGTAGCTTTTAAATTTTGCGCATTTCCTGGACCATGCGGAATGATCGCTATTGCAGTTTGAACATACAGGGGGAGCCCCGCATCTCTCCCCCTTCAGAAGATTGACGCATGCGCTAGAGCTGCATACTCCACATATTTTAGGAATATTGCAAGTATATCTCCAATGCCCCCACTGATGACAACCGTTGCAGTGGGGTAGGTCATATTATCCTCATCGAGTATCGTGAATTGTAGGTTATACCCCAGGAATGGATTTGATGCTGATTTTGCAAGGATCGCTGCATGCCCGGAGCCAACTGTCTCTAATTCGATAGGTAGATCTTGTCCTGACTTGCTTTTAGACGAACGGAGCGACAATATTTTATACTGTTTTTTAAAGAAATCACATCCTCCTCTTAATGAGGAGGAAAATTCATTATTTTAACGGAAGCCTGGATAGGTTTATAGTCCAATTTACCCAATTCAGTGAGGTGTTTATCGAAAAACTTGACATATTCAAATGCAAGATCAGACGTTACGAATGAGATTTTAACACTTAACTCATATAGCCGAACAGAATTAAATAGAATTCGATTTTCATGTTCATTAACGAAATTTCTTAGGAATGAATTGAATAGGTTTTGCCTTGTATTTGATTGTTTTAATGAAATTATGACTAGGTTTCTTTGTTTAGGAATGGGTAAAGTACCCTCGCATTCTGAGAAGTATTAGGTAACAAAGCACTTACCTTTCGATCCGTTTCGAACTCAGAACAGGCTAAAATCTTACCAACAGTCGAATTTTAATTAAAAAAATTGTTTTTCTTTGATCGTCCGAATGCTACTTCACTATGCTGGGTAAACAAGAGACGAGGAGCTTAAGAAACCTTAGCCTTTGCTATGGGGGACCTTCTTTTGAGAAGAAGATAAGTCCCGAGATAGCCCAGGTATCCCAAAGGCGCACCTGGGTTTTCCCTTTCAATGACAGATGCTGAGTCCGTTTCAGAGCCCACATAGCTTTCTTCAGGATACGTTTAAGTCTATTCAGGTCAGCTTTCGCCTACCAGTTCATCGTAACGGTGAACTCCAGGTATTTTACTCGACTTGTGAAGGTGGGGAGTGGTTCAGAGGCAAATATGGAGGAGAGTGCAGAGAGTGCTAATCTCTTAAGTTTTTTCTTTGTTGCAGTGGTGCCATGAAAGACAACCGCCTGCGATTTTGCGGAGTTTAAAATAAGATTGGATATGGGTAACTGGTCTTTTAATCTTAAAAAGAAGCGGCTGATGTCAGAAACTACGTCTTTGCACCTGTGTCCAGAGAACAGGGCTGTGGTGTCATCAGCATACACCACAAGACGTTGTTCGCGTTTAAATATTTTGAATAGATTAATGGAGGCAGCAAGATATAAGATAGGAGAAAGAGGTGAACCTTGAGGCACACCCGTAATGAGTAGAACTGACGCGCATCAGGGTTGTCTTCATTATAAAACCGCTTGGTGTACAGCAGGATCTCCACCCTGTTCACAATTCTCGCAGGCAACCCGAGGGACCTGAGAGAAGAGATCACAAAAGGAATGGAGATGCGGTCAAATGCAGCAGAAAAGTCAAGGAAAATAGCCACAACTAGGCGATGGCTATTCTCCCGACAAAACTGCTCCACCTCACTTACTGCAGAATGGACTGAGCGACCTTTGACGAACCCATGAAAACCTGGAGGGATTAAATTACGCCTACTTAAATGGTCGCGGATTTTACGCGCAAGCGCTTTTTCGTAAATCGACACGAGGGAATTTTGAATCGAAATGGGTCGCAGGTCTTTAGGACATGAGCAGGATTTTTTCTTAGGAATAAAAACACGCTTACTAATATTGATGCTCCTACATCGGATGGGGAGGCTAAAAGCATTGTGACGGCCACCTCTCTTCTCTGATCAGCTGTTAAAAGCTGACAGACCCGAGAAGATAGTGGAGCGACGGATTTGGAGGTGCCCGGGAGTGGACCCCAGGAGTTAAGAATATCCGTAACAGATAGATCCCTACTCCTGAAGTTACACCAAGGCGGGATTGGTTGAGGTGATTGAGTGGCTCCATAGTTGTGTAGGGCTAGTGATTCCTCCAAAACTTTTTGAAGGCCTACATTCCCTATCCAACTCAATGCTCTATCCTTCCAGCAAACAAACTTCTCCTTCTTGAAAATCTTCCAAAAGGAAGACTGAGAAGGATTAAGGCGAGCGATACTCGTCTTATCCCTACTCAGCTGGAACCTCTATCTAGTGCTCCAGTATTCATTCGAGAGGGCCTGTTTGGCGGAGCTACTTCACTGTACTGTGATGTATACATAATTTCTATAAACGTGAAAAAACATTATTCTCAGTTTTATATTTTCCTCGTGTGGTTCTTTCAATCCTATCAGCATCACTATACACTACAATCAGCATCAGTGCACGCTGCACGCTACAATCAGCACATATGCACAGTGATGCTGATAGGATTGAAAGACCCATACGAAGAAAATATGAAACGATCAATGAAGTAATACGGATCATGTAAGCAATGAATATTCAGTATTTTTTATATTTGAATTCCTAGTTTTTATACGATTATGAAATCCTACGGTCAATTCTGATGTTTTCCATCGGTCATTGCCATGACCACACTGGTCGTGTAATTATCATCAATCATCTATTATGTAATAGTATCTAAATATATGACGAGCTTCTCAATTACGAGTCCCTCGCAATATCAACTGATGTTACAACCTTTTGAATTATATAATATATAATATTATTCATTGGTCGGTTTGGTATTATCCTCGTGTGATTGCTTGAATCCTATCAGCATCACTGTACACTACAATCAGCGTGGGTGGACCTCATCAGCAGTGAGCCCACGCCTACATTTCGTGTTTCGGTCCTGTTACTGTTTCTACTGAACTCCTTGTCGCCGAAATGCTGGTTTATATTTGGATTATATACCAAATTACAAAATTAATGCGTTCTATATTTTATGTGGGCTGTAACTAATATTCGCGATTCCAATCTACCACACACCGATTTTTTTTATTTTGTTCTTATACGAATCGTGTAATTTGGTATAAAGAGCCAAATATAAACCAGCATTTCGGCGACAAGGAATCAGTAGAAGCAGTAAAATGACCGAAACACGGAATGTAGGTGTGAGCTCACTGCTGATGAGGTTCATTCACGCTGATTGTAGTGTACAGTGATGCTGATAGGATTCATACAACCACACGAGGATAATACCAAATCGGCTGATGAAGAATAGCGGCTCGTGTATGCAATATATTCACAATAATATAATATTATATTATCATAATATTTAAAAATTAAACTTAATTTTTATAAAATACAGTTCTGCATTCCAAATGTGCAATTCTAGTTAAACAAACATGAACTGATATTAACTTCCTACAAAGTATTTTTTAGTTTTATATTATTGAATTTAAGTATTGTATGATACACTCTTTGAATAAGACTAACTATAATACTCTAAAGTGTAATAGCCAGCTTATCTCTTATCATCTCTCATAAACATACACGAACATATTATGTCATGCAACTGTCAATAATATCATAGATACTGTAAAGTCATTAAAAGCAAAACCTAAATTACAGCGAAAATCGAAACGTAACAGGAAGATGGATCATCGTACAGCAAAACAAACCAGGAATCAAAATATGCAGAAATCGAAGACTTCAAATGTGGCTCATGGTAAACGCAAACGGTGATTTATATTTAAAAATAAGGATTCCCTTTCTTGTTGATTATTTTTTATATTTTCCAAATTAATGATGGAGTAGAGTTTTGGTGCTTACCGTGACACCTAAACAATTATTATTCTTTGCCGTGATTTTCAAGCAATTATGTAAATGGACCTGTATTTCCCATTATTCAATCAGAGTCATCAATCAAAAGAAACAAATAAAATAAATTTTATATTTATAATTTTATAATAATATTTTATATCATTATATTTTTAATGTTCAATTGACAGATTTTATCGAATCTACAAATTGCTTATTAGCAAGGAATAATTAATTATTTCTGTTGATATTGAATTTTTGTCTATCAAATTCACATAAATTGATATTATTAAAATTAATGTAATTAATTATTATATTTATTATTAATATCGGAGGACGATAATTATGTAATTAATTATTATTAATTAATTGATATTAATTATTATTAATATCAATCAGCGTGAGTGGACCTAATCAGCAGTGAGCTCACGCCTACATTATTATTAATATCAGAGGACGTCGTGATCAAAAATAAAACTTTTTCACTTTCGATGACATGTTGAAGACAATAATAAAATGGACTTATTTGCGGGTAACCCAAAATTATATTATTTTATAATTTTTTTAAATAAAATATTTATTATTGAATACATAATGAGGGCTCCCGCAAATGGGCCCATATAACACAATCTTCTACATTAAAACTGTTCGATGTTCCAGATTTCAGGTACGTGCTGCTCTGATACACGTAGAAGCCATATTTGCCAATTTGAAGCTCAATGCAGTGCGTAGTCGTTGAATGCATTCCCCATATTGTAAGCCATTACGGATTGCTGATTTTAACGCTACCCTCTGTAAGATTATTTGTGCACTCGGACCAACTCCTCCAAGAGATGACATGACCACTGGGTATAATTTCGACAGTTCGATTTAGCAATACGTTCCCCATATTTGCTTTGCTTACGGTTTTCGTGGTAGACGTAGGGGTTCGATGTTCCCATAATGTAGGACGACGCCAAGTGGCTGAAAACACAGATGTCCATCATTGACCAGGTCGTCCTATCACCGAATGGGCCATCACAACAAATGTCCGAGCGAGCATTGGGATTTCGACATGTGGAGGCGCTCGTGAAGATCAGGCGTTCTGGAACCCGCTCGACATGTGGAGGCGCTCGTGAAGATCAGATGTTCTGGAACCCGCTGCATTTTTATTATTTAAATAATAATAATTATTATTAATATAATTAATTATTATAATTAATCAATTAAAGTGTTATTTAATTCACGTTTATAAATTCTTTTTGAGATTCGGGTTGCTTTATGGTACACCAAATTAATTTATGCATACCATACTGTATGTCATTTCATCCTTTGATCTTTTGCACTTCTTGCAATTGCTTGTTGTAAAAATGCATATTCAACTGGAAAATTTAAACTTATCAAATGTTTCGAATACTATAAATAATTGAAAATGTTAACTTCTAAATGTAAGTGAATAAATAGATTCTATTAATTTTACATAAATTAAGTCAATTATTTTAATTCATCAAATCAGATCAGCTAACTGAGACTACGTATTTTATACTATTTATAAATAGTTAATTATAATTAATAATTATATTTTATATTAATTATATTTATTATAATTAATAACACGTAGAATTAGTTAAACGGTCTGATTAATAAGACAAATCAGATCAGGTAACTGAGTCTACGTACTTTGTCAAAATAAAGATAAAAATAAAAATTACAGGAGGAAATGTTCTGTTATGAATTGACTAATAAATAACAGACCATATATTTTATATTTTATGTTAGATAGGCGTTATAATTATTATAACATATGTATATCTTTTTCCGAATATAAAATTAATTAATTTTTCTAACGCTTCTTTAATATCTACTAAATCTATATTTGTATAAAGCGTACTAAAATCGTATGTATTTATATTTTGAAAATTTATTCCTTTTGTCTGTTCTAAAAATTCTTTTGTAGAATTAATACTGAAATAGTGTTTTATACCAGTATTAATTTCGATTACCTTGCAATATTTTTTGAAGTGTGCTTTAATTGCTTAAAGTATTTTATTCATATAGACAGAAAGTGGATTTAATGTACATTTAAACGCACCACATATGAACCTAGGTTTTATTGGATTTTTATGTGATTTTGGATTCCAATATAATCTAAATCTCGATTTGTATAAAGCGTATCAAAATCGTAATGTGTATTTTAACATGTATTTTGTATTTTAGTTAACATTTATTTTACCCCGCTGCTATGTTGGGTCGAAGAATAGGGGCCGAAACCTGATAACATATCAGTTCCTCCTGATGACTTATAATCCTTATTCTAATACATCGTCTGTTATTTATAAGTCAATTCATAAAACTTGACTTTTATTTTAAATTTCAATTTTAAATTTTAACCTGTTATAAATATAAATTGCATAAAATGCTATAATTATTTATTATTTATCTTCATTTTTGATTTATATTCATTTTTATTTATTCTTGATATAAATTATTTAAAATATTTTATAACAATTATTTATTATTTATAATTATTTATTATTCAATTATTAATTTTTCTAACGCTTTTTTGATATCTGATAAATATGAATTTGTATAAGGAGTACTAAAATCGTACGTATTTATATTATAAAAATTTATTCATTTTGTGTGTTCTAATAATTTTTTTGTAGAATTAATACTTTAAAATATAAGTCAATTTTTATAAATTTACTATTAAATAAGGGACGATGTATCAGAAAAATGAATATAGGTCATCAAAATAAACTGATATGTTACCAGGTTTCGGTCCCTATTCCTCGACCCAACATATCAGCGGAGCCAAATACATGCTAATGTCGTATATCCTCTGGTGAAATTTGATTATCAATTATCTTAACCTAATAAAAAGTATATTATTAATCCACCAATAAAATTTTTCGTATTAACAGTTTAAATTTATTTTTAATATTATTGTGTTGATTTATATATTTTACTATTTGCATTTTGATTTTATTTTTATAGTAACATAGTTTGATATATGCCTTTACTAAATTATTTAAATGATTTCGAAGAAAATTATTTAAAATAATTTTGAAACTATGAAAGAATTTTATTTTGTTTATCAGAAATTAATTTATGCTGCAATTAAAATAAAATAATTATGAAAATATCTTATCATCTCGAAACTATTTATTCCCAATATTAGATCATCAAGTGGATGACAAAAATAAAAAATTATGTTCTTTTCGTGTAAAATATATAAGTTATATATTTATATTATTATTATTATTATCAATAGACAACAAAGTGAGCAGCAAGGCTCATTACAAGTTGCGTCACAATCAGAAAAAGTAAATGTAGAAAATGAAAATGTAGAGTGTACTTTCTATTGTTCATATGTTCTCTGACTCGATCTTCGTCTTCAAGAAGGGATCTTCCTCCAGATTTCGTTTAAAAGAAGCCAGATTCGAGGATGCTACTGTTGTGTCAGCAAGGTGGTTCCAAGTATTAACGATTCGTTGGAAGTATAGGGATGTTCGTTTGTAGCGTAATCGTTGTGTTTTTAGCATGAACTGATGACCACGAAGTGAGGTTATATCGCGCGTATGCATTAGCGATCTGAGTGGATGGCGATTGTCGTGTAAAATCTGCCAGGCTAGGCACAGGTCCGCCTTGTCGCGCAGATACTGAAGCGATCTCATTCCCAAACTCGAGAGCCGATCTTGATATTCCATATGTCTAACCGCTTTTACCATTTTAGTTGCTGATCGGAATACAGACTCTAGATTATAACGTTCTCGTAAGGTGATTGGGTAACAAGCTGGCGAAGCATATAGGAGGATGCTCAAAATAAGTGCTTGTGAGATTGTTTTAAAGCATGAGATGTCAATATGAACAAGAGCTCGGCGAATCAGGCCGATGACTCTTCTCACTTTGGAACATGTAGTGTCAGTATGTAAACGTGTCGATAAGTTAGAACATACATAAACACCTAAATCCCTGTATGAGTTCGTCCTAAGAATAACACTGTTGTTTATATGATAAATATGAGCTGACTCGGCCGGACGTCTTGATATACAAATGTAGGCACACTTTTTCAAATTGAATTTTAACCCGTTCAAAATCGACCAGTCATTTATGGTGTTAATATCATACTGCAAGATGTCAACATCTGAGTCCAAATATATGGGGCGCCAAATTTTTAAATCATCAGCATAAAGAACACACTCAGATCCAAGTTTAGGAATGAGGTCGTTAATGTATATGCTGAAAAGAACTGGACCGAGTATAGTTCCTTGAGGTACTCCAAGATTTGTAGGGAAGCGATCAGATAATTCGTCGTTTACCCTTACGAAGCAATGACGGTCAGACAGAAATTCAATAATCCAGCGAACTAAACACTCATCAAGGTTGATATTACGCAGTTTTTGAATTAAATTAGCATGAAGGACTGTATCAAATGCCTTAGAGAAGTCGAAGAAGATGGCGTCAACCGGAATACCAGAATCATAATATCTGGTCCAGCTATCGTGTGATAACAACAAATTCGTTAGCGTTGAATGATTTTTTCGAAAACCATGTTGTTCAGGGGCTAGAATATGGTTCGTTTCTAGGTGAGTGGTGACTTTTCGCAGAAGTAAGCGTTCCAGTACGCGACAGCAGACACATGTGAGGCTAATCGGTCTGTAGTTACAGATGTCAGAACGAGACCCCTGTTTTAATATTGGGCAGATAATAGAGCGCTTCCAGTCTGAGGGAATCTTTCCTAGCACAAGTGTTGCACAGAAGATATTATATAGAGGTAGGTATATGATGTCAGCTAGGTTGCGAAGATATGCTGACGGCAATAGATCCGGACCAGCACTTAATGTGCATTTCAGACGGGACAACTCGCTGTACACTAAGTCAGGTCTAATGAAGTTATCAAGGTCAGAAGTAGTATTAGCTACCAAACAATACAAACTGTCAGTTATTTGCGGTGAAGCATTCAGTGACGAATTCAGCGATGTGAAGTGTGTGCCGAATACGTTCGCAATTTTCTTTGAGTCCAATACCAAATCACCTTGGCTATCGAGAATAGAGGAGAAAGTGTTAGCTATACGTTTTCTTGATGAAATGTATTTGAAGAGTGAGCCAGGATCACGACGACATCGTTGGGATAATTTCTTTTCAAAGATTACTCTCGTACGTCTCTTCAAGGATGTTACCCTGTTTCTATACTGTCGGTATTGCTCAAAACTAGAGTTACCTGCTTTATAATTACAATATGCCTTGCGTCGTCGAGCCAGTGCTTGTTTGAGTTCTCGATTAAACCAACGAGGAGATAAGCCGACGTCAGTTTGACGTACAATTGGAGCGTAGCGGGTAAGTATTGAATACAAGGTGTCTTTGAAAAACAGCCAGGCGGAATCAATACCCACAGTATAAGCATCAGGCCACGAAACGGTAGAAAGGAACTCCTTTATTTTGTTGTAGTCGGCTTTAAAAGGGTTGAATCTATTAACAAAAGAATTATATATAGGGATACTTATTCCAAGATCTATTAATAAGGTGACATGATCAGAACAACCAACTGGATCCAAGTGATTAACGCTAGTGACAATATGTCCTGGAGCAGACAAAACCAGATCAAGAAGAGAACGAGACGTAGAAGATATTCTGGTAAATCCATTGACATGTTGGGTAAGGTATAGATCATTGATTGTTTGAAGTAACACAATCGAACCAAAGTCAGAAGGCGAATTAAAACTGTATGTATTCCAATCTATTGTAGGCATGTTAAAGTCACCAACAACCAATATTGGCTTATTAGGGTCCGATAGCTGGTATAAACGTTGCACGATGCTATCAGTACATGAAGTAGGGCTGCGGTAAACGACTACAAGTATCAAGGAGAATGGCCGGTATAATCTGACCGCTAAAAGTTCGTTTGAAGTTAGGGGGTCGTTAAAAGTTTCTACGACACGGAACTTTATTGTGTCACGTATATATAGTAATATACCACCACCCTGTTTAGCTATTCTATCGCTGCGGCACGCATTATATCCTTTCAACAAAATTTCATTATCAGAGATAGAAGGGTTTAGCCACGATTCCGTAAAAGCTGCAATTATCGGTTGATGGTCGTGAATCAGTAATCCAATCTCATCAATTTTATTTAACACACTACGCACATTAGAGTATAGAATTTGGTGGGAAGCTTTGTTTATTGTACATTTAGATGATGAACTCTTTTGAGTTCCCGACTTGAACAAGACAATAGAGTTTCTTATGAAATTTTGGTAGATGCACTCTGTAGGCATGCGGTCGGCGTCGGAGCACGCTGGGAAGCAATATTTGCTTTGTTCAAAAGACCTTGCCAACGGATGTGGAGGCGCCGCCGCACTACCTGAAAATTCTGAATTGTTAGGTTGTTTTCACCATGTGCCAGTCTTTGAGCTAGTTCCGATTTTGCCATTGATAAACGTGTACGATCAGCGGGGTCCAGGTCTCTAAGAATACGGGTGCCGGAACCTTTGAGGTGAAATGAGTTACGATGTATGAGCTGCACAATTTCACATGAAGTAAACACAATTTTGAGGAGGCGTGGTCGATCGTTGACGGACGAAGGAGCACGACCTAGCCGGAAGACAGCTTTGAGACGCATATCTCTCACAGCTTCACAAGATGATGATCCATTTAAGACAGTCGTTAGAATGGATCTGACATGTATTAAGTCATCATCAAGTCTGGCCTGATTGTTTAGGGCATCGGACTCCTTAATGTTAGCAATTAAAATGCATTTGTTTCTATCACAAGCAGCATTTGAACGGGGTCTGTTTGAGCAACCAGTACTATGTACAAGGGTACGATTGTGCTTTTCGTGAAAATCATTAATACAATCTACCTTAACAGGTTGCGTGTTATGAGATAGTTGGTTTATACGAATTGCGGGAGTTTGCGATCTATCAAATGACCGGGTATGCAAAGTTTTGTCGTTGTTTATAGCCGTTTCAGTCATATAACTGGTCGGTCGTATTACAAGAGGCACACCATTGTTAACCGAAACCGTCTGTTCGCCAATATTCTTAGGCATATTTTGATCTCTTCCGGGAATGTCATCACAAAAAATCGATTGGTTGCAAACAGTATGTCGAACAGTATCATTTGATTGGCTTGTAGAACGATTAGGAACATGACGTGACACTGAGTCTAGCTGGGCATATGAACTATTTGGTGATGGTACCATGTTACCCGTTAGCAACGAACATACTTGTCTCTGAAGTTCGAGAACGTTTGTCTGTAAAGTAGCTGCGCAAAATCCACAAATAAAATCTTTATCAAGGAAATTGACAGGTAGTTGACGTGGTATCCACACAGTGGTCCAAACAGGACATTGTGAATTAGAACATTTAATGTCACGGTGACTACTTCCGTCTGTAGATGATATGTCCTGGGAGATATCAACAGAATTGGCCTGCAAGGCTTGCTCGTCTTTGGACCGACTTTCATGTTGTCTTACTGAACGCTCACTGTCATCATCTCGCTTAGAAGGAACAACAGCTGCTTTACGTGGTCGACCTCTTGTCATTTGTAATTTCGTTCCTCGTTGTTTTGTGTTCCTCGTTTGTAAGTAGTTAATGAGTATCAAGATAGTTTAAACTGTTGTAAGAACTTTAATTACCAATACTGTTTTTAAATCCGTCGAAGATCCGTATTCCTTTAGGTGTTAAACAGGATTCATTGTATTTACTTTAGATCTCAAATGTATGTTATTTTATCTCAAACTGTATTGTATTGTAAACTGTAACTGTATTGATCTGTAACTGTATTGATCTGTAACTGTATTGATTGTAATTCATATAAATTTTAATCGACAATATAATGACGTAATGTAAAATAGATCAGATATACATGTTCAATAGAAATAACATTTCTTTTTCAGTTTTCGTCCTCTATTTTCGGCTCAGTGTTGGCAAATAGATGTTAATGATTCTTTTACCTGTATATTTGATTATCTAGCGTAAAACAAAGTATAATTTCCATATATTAAAGTTTTCAAATTAAGATTTCAATTTTTTAATAATATTTTGTTGATTTATATATTTTACTATTTTCTGTTTGATTTTATTTTTATAGTAACCTAGTTTAAAATATGCATCTATTAAATTATTTAAATGATTTTGAAGAAAGCCAATATCATTACATATTGTTGCAATTCTTAAAATTTCATTATTTAATGTATTATATTTTATATTATATGGTATGTTGTGAATGCTCATGCAAAAATGTTTCTTGTAAATTTAAATATGTAATCTTTACGATATAAATTAATAGTAGTTTTAATTGATGCTAATTTAATGTTCATATCTAGATATACACCTTCTTTATCATCATCCTCATCTCGTTCCTGAAGATAAACTAGATACAATAACGATGAATGAATGCTACTTCGTCAGTTTAAAGATGTGTCCCGGTCCAATAAATCTATTCATAATTTTTGCACTCTCTGTTAAATCAAAGACGGTTTTACTAATCCAAAATTTGGAATTATTTCCGACCTTATGACTCTCCTTCCGGCTCTACCCAATTCTTCAGCATTGATAGAGATTTTTTCATTAGTAAATCATTAAAAACAGCAAACTAAATATCTAAAAACTGATACTGTCAAAGACAGGTTGTTGGCAAAGCAACCAATATCTAGAAGTCAAGAAAATTAATAATTATAGATACCGAAGCCAGAACTAGTTAGAGATGCCACCAGCGTTACAATAAGCGTATTAACGAAAAAATACAAAAACTTGAGATTCTATTATCAGAAACAAATTCATGCAATAATGAATAAATTCATAAAATAATGAATAAATTCATGTTTTCGATCAGCGTTTAAATTCATGTATCGATTAATGCAGGGGTGGGCGAGGGCTGAGCATCAAAATGCCAAATCGAAGTTTCCAAAAATTGAAAAGGCCACATGAGTATGAAATAATTAATTCGATCTTTTTGAAAAAATATGTAATAAAAACAGAATCATATCCACTTGGTGCTAAGAATCAATTCATTCATTTGATCCAAACTTTTTTTTATATTTAGCCTGTGTTAATTGATCAATGTCTGGTTCTAGGTTACTTGTTCGCAGAATGAGGCTTTCTTCAAGATGATTGTCTGATAAAGATGTTCTTTGTGATGATTTTATCTTCGTCATGTGGGAAAATGCAGATTCGCAACAGTAAGTTGTTGAAAATATAGTCAATATCTTCTGAGCATTTTTCTGTAGGGCTGAATATTTTGATGCGAAGCGCCATATATCGTAGATATCATGATTCTGAACAAAGCGATTGATAAGAATATTATCATTCAGCAACTCGATTATTTCGATTTGAAATTCCTCTTCTACTTTATGAATTTCGACAAGATGGGGCTCAAATACAAGCGTCAGTTCTGACTCAAATGCGTCAAAATCATTGAATCGAGATTGGTATTGGGTGTGCAGATCAGTCAAATATCTTTCATAATTCTCAAGCATTTCAGCTGTCGGATAGTTCAGACGTGTAACTTCGTGCAAATATGTAAAATGAATTTTTGAAAAATGCTTGTCCTTGATTTGGTTTCTCAATAATATGATGGTTGCACGAAATGCCTTCACCTTTTTCCAAGAAGCAAAAATGTTATTTTTCTGACCTTGTAAAGAAAGATTGAGCTCTCTTTGCTTCATCATGATATCAACTAGAAATGACATGTCGATTATGAAATAAATATTTGAAAGATCGCAACTCTTGTTCAGATTTGAAAAGAATTGAATTATTTTCTCTCTTATATCAAATACTCGCTTCAAAACGTTTGCCTCAGAAAGCCATCTAACGCTTGAGTGGTATAAGAGATCATAACTGCCGTGAAACTCGTCATTTTCCATCATTGATCTGAATTGGCGGTGTCTTGTTGCGTTTGAACGAATGAAAATTACAATTTCGTTCACTTTCTTGAAAACTGATCCCAATGAAACGGATTTTATGCAAAGATTTTGTTGGTGTAATATGCAATGAAAGGAACGAATTTCCAGTGGTTTAATAATATCTTTCATCTTTGCAATAAATCCCGAATTTTTTCCTACCATTGAAGGAGCACCGTCAGTACAAATACTCACTAGAAATTCTGGATTGACTTTTGATTTTTGAATTTGATCTTGCACTTTTTCTAAGATGTCAATTCCACGAGCTTGCCCTTTTAGAGTTTGCATACCTAATAGTTCTTCTCGTAGATTGAAATTTTTGTCAACGATTCGTATAAAAATGAGTAATTGGGCAGAGTCAGTAGAATCAGTTGACTCATCAATAGCCAATGAATAGAATGCATTTGGATCTGCTAAGAGAAAAGATAGTTTTTGTTGTAAATTTTTCGCAATATCGGTTTGGCGACTGACTATTGTTCGCCGAGAGAGCGCAAGATTCTCATATTTTTCAACTTTATCTGGATCTATGCATTTTACTGTTGTAGTTATGGCCTCTTTGATGAATTCTGAGTCGGAATATGGCTTTCCTCTTTTACCCATAAGATGTGCAATCAAATAGCTCGCTTTTGTTTGTAAAAGTCCCAAATTGAATATATTCTTGAATAATGTTTGTTGTTTTTTGATTGATTTTTTTAGTTCTAGAATTTTCTCTTTTCTACACTCACCATCAAGTCTACATATTGGCATATTGATATGCGTGCCATAATGTTTTTCTGCATTGAATTTCTTGATCGTTGTTAAGTTAGCTCTACAAATTAAGCACACCATCCCGTTTTTACTCTGAACAAAGAAGTAATCATATTCCCATTCTATATTAAAAACTCTATTCTCTGAATCTATCTTTCTCTTTTTTTGCGATGACATCTGATGGGGTAACCAAAAATTTTCTTGTAAATATCAAAAAATGATAAGATTCAAAGGAAAAGTATCTAAATAAAAAATTAGAGAAAAAATACATTGTTAATATGATAATTTCTATCTTGCCTTTTTTTGAAAAATGCTCGGAGGCCGCATAAACTAGGCTCGGAGGCCGCATGCGGCCTCCGAGGCCGTAGATGCCCACCTCTGGATTAATGTCTTTATTACAATTTTTTTGACAAAGTTATTACTAGCTTTATCAGTAGTTGTTAATATAGAGAAATCTTCATTATAAAAATACTTTAATTAATATTTATTATATAGAAATCATTTGAATTTAGTAAGTTATGTATACATATGTTTATTAATTTTATCGTTCCTTTTATAATTGTTTGTTATTTTCATTTTCTTTTTAATTTTATCATAAATATCATATCTCGAAATTTTAATCTTAGAAGTATTTAAGCTTTCGTTATTAATCAGCTTACCAAAGTAAGAATTTATGTCATTATACAGCGAATTGTAAATTTGATATTTATACCCTTTTGATATCATTTTCCTTATTTCACTTTTTTTAATTAATTCTAGATTGATGGGCAAATATATGTCTGTGAATGCAAATATAAAATCTTCTAAACTAAGATTTTAACAATTGCATTCTGTTTCTAGATGTGGTATGCATGAATGCTCATGCAACAATATGTTTCTTGTAAATTTAAATATGCCATCTTTACGATATAAATAAAAAGTAGATTTAATTGATGTTAATTTAATGTTTATATCTAGATATATACCTTCTTTATTATTGCTATTGGTTTTATTAAGAATGAGGCTACCTGGATAAATTTGTTCGCTTATTGAATAAAAATTATTAGAGTTAAATACACATATATCATGAGTTGTAAATCATATACAACTTAACCTATAATAATCGTTAATTAATCTATGATTTATTGAACAAATGTTTATTGAACAAATGCTTTCGCTATTAATCAGCGTGCCGTTTTTTATTTTCAGCATTGATTTTATTTTTATTTTTGTCGTTTTTAGTATTTAATCTATATTTATAGATTAAATATAAATAAAACGATTAGTAGTAATTGAAAGACATTTAAATAATTAAATGATCAATTAATGATCAATTATAAACGATTATTAATTATTATTTATAGATTATATATTATATATAATATATTAAATATTATAAATATATTAAATATTTTCCTTAATTCACGATTTTCAATAAATTCGAGATTATGCGTACATTTAATTAAATATTCATTTATTTTATCAAAATTAAGACATTTGCAATTGCATTCTGTTTCTAGAATGCGTCTAATATAAAAAAGTATAAAAATGAAAAATTACATATAAATAAAGAATTATATATTTTTATAATTATAGAAATGCCTTTATTGTTTAGTAACCAAGTATGCAAAGCTTGCTTTTGTTGTTTAATTTGACTGTAGCGCAAATTATTTCAAGCCTAGACTGCGTTTGCTGTGCGGACATGTTGAGTTATGTATACATACAGTTCTGAGTGAATCTCTGCTATTGCCGCTAGTTGAATAATTCTTACTGGCACGATTCGGGACCTGATGATCGTCTTCATATGATGCTATAGGGATGTTAATATGCCCGGATATTAAGTCATCAAAGTGTGAATCGTGTATCGCCATTGGAACCTGATGATCATCTTTTGAACATTAAGTACATTAATATATATCATTTCTAAATGAATATAATCTACCTATTTCATTTTGATCTGCATTTAAGTTTCCTTGTTTGATCAGTCTGTTCACTTTATCATTACGCTCAGCGCAACAGCAGCACATTATACACAGGCAAAGTACTAGCAGGATACAAAGGACGAATAGGACATAATGAAAAATCGTCCGTTTCCGACTTATGACTGAAGAATTAGCTTCTAAATTTCATAGTTCTAGATACTAACCTTAAAACTATTTTTTTACAAATCCCATATTTGATAAAAGTAGATTTTATAAAAAGATTATTTATCTCAACATACAGTGAGCATGTTTATAGACTTAAATTTACAGATTTAGCTTAATGTTTTAAATCTCGTCGCTTAATTGGTATTTGAAATTTTGAATTACAGATTAAGTGTAGATTTTAATGTTCTTTTAAGTAGTCATTTTATACTAAATGCTGATAATAGATGCAAATATGATTGTTGAGCTTGCCAAAATCATTCTTTCTATAAAGCTTTAATTTCATTATTTATGATTCATTATTAATCAGATCACAAGAACTTAAAATTAAACAAGAACTAAACAAGAACTTTGTTATAAAAAATTAAATTAAACAAGAATTTAGTGTTATCTATGACAATCAAGAGCTTTTTAGCCAAGTTTAAGTCATCAGCAACTTTCAAAGGCAAAACACAATAGAAAAACACCAATATCAATGAATATTAGTGATTATTAGCAATACCAAACAATTGACAAATAATTCACAAATAATACCAAATAAAGCAATGAGCAGTACCAAATAATTCACATCAATTAAAACCACTTTTAATTTATATCATGAAGATATTTAAATTTACAAGAAACATATTTTTGCATAAGCATTCATGCATACCATATAATATAAAATATAATACATTAAAGAATGAAATTTTATGAATTGCAACAATATGTAATGATATTGGCTTTCTTCAAAATCATTTAAATAATTTAATAGATACATATTTTAAACTAGGTTACTATAAAAATAACATCAAAGAGAAAATAGTAAAATATATAAATCAACACAATAATATTAAGAATAAATTTAAATTCTAATGCGGAAAATTTTTATGGCTGAATAATAAATAATATACTTTGTTTTAGAATAAGATACTATATGTAGTATATATATATATACTATATATACTATATATACTATATATATATATTTCAAAAGAGGAAATACGTCGTTAGCATGTATTTGGTCCCGCTTCTATGTTAGGTTGAGAAATAGGTGCTGAAACTTGATCACATAGCAATTCATCCTGATGACCTCTAATTCGTATTATGATACATCGTATATTATTTATTAATCAATTCATAAAAATATTCATTTATTTTAAATTCCAATTTAACATTTTAGCTTTATATAAATTAAATAAAATTTTAAAACAGTTAATTATTTTGTCATTTATTATCAAATTATTAATTTTAATTATCATTATATTTAATTTATAAATAGTGTAAAATACTTAGTCCCAATTAGCTGATTTGATTCATAGTAAATTATTTTGCGTTTTATTTTAGGCAATAATTATAAATCAGCTGATCTGATTTCTGAATGTAAATCTAGTCTTTCATTTTTATAAAACGGTATTATTATCATCAATTTTTACGATCTAGTCGTATACCGTGGTTAACCGTAAGGCTACTTTTCTTTTAAAGTGTATGTTAATGTTGGTTTATTTTGGCAAATATAGATTGTTCTGTTTTGCTAATATATTTAATATCACTGTCCAGACAACACATTTTATAAACAACCTTTGTATTATTATAATTTGGTTTGTTTTTCAAAATACTATGTAATTTTGGAATTTTATAAATTAAAATTTATATTAATCCATTGATGATGATTACTTAATCGATGCTGTTCATTAAAAGGAATTGTATAATTCGCTAATTATAAAATTTTAATATCGAAATATTTAAAATATTGCAGTATACGGATGCTTTTAAAATATTATTTGCGCTGTTACTAACAACGACATCTAAAAAAGTAATGTTACCTTCCAATTTTAATTATATTTCCACTCTGAATATTCTTATCCAAATAATTAATTGCTAATCTAAATATATGATTTATCAGTTGAGTGGAATACAGTTATATACAGTTATATATAAGTATGTATATTATCCAAAATTTAGATATATATAGAACATCAATGGAATTAGCACAAACAAAACATGTAACATCAACATATCTAAGCCACAAAATATCTCATTCGTCTTATTAGTATTATTAGCTTCCAGTTTTATGTAATTATATGACATCTAAGGTCCTAAACTCTTAAAAATATCCTTCAGCAAATGCATATCTGCTAAAATACATTAGTTTTAAGTAATGTATTTTATTGAATGTAATAACATTGTCTGCAATACAACCTAAATGAAGTCTCATACACATTCGTTATATATTTTCTTGCTATTTCGTGTTTGTTAAGTATGAAATACTATATTTGATATTTTTACATTTGTTTTACAGATATCGTTAAATGTTATCGATCATATAATATTAATTATGTGATAATGCTTAAATTCAAGCA
Organism: Pomphorhynchus laevis; assembly: GCA_012934845.2. NCBI lineage: Eukaryota > Metazoa > Acanthocephala > Palaeacanthocephala > Echinorhynchida > Pomphorhynchidae > Pomphorhynchus > Pomphorhynchus laevis. The sequence continues at coordinate 26,433 of WNNJ02002631.1, forward strand.
TTTTTTACAGATTCTTGTAAACCATTTCAGTGGACGTAATAAGTCCATTGTATCTGCCTTTAGTGACGGATTTTTCGTAAGCTATTCCAGTATACGCCAAATAAAATTGAAATAGGCAATCTTCACGAATACCGTTATGAAATATTAACGGTATGATTAATTCGATGACTTGAAGAATCAATTCAAAAATAAAATTTGAAATAATTAAATAATAATTTATTAAATTTAATAGGAAAAGTGAATAGTAAATATTTTATATATTCAAATATTGTGGTTAAGAAATTGAGTATTTACATTGCTATGAAATTTTTAATAATTTATAATAATTTTATAGTCATGAAATTATTAAATAGAAAATTTAAAAGTGCTATTCAAAAACACAATTGTTTTAAGTTATACAGAAACTTAATATTAAATCCAAACTACCAATATTACAATTTCATTTTACAATTTATTTAACTCGATACATTAAATTTTCCTAAAAAATTCTAATAATTATATTCATTTACTAAACGAAAATTTTCCTAAACGAATTCAGGTCTAGCGGGATTTGAGCCCCCTGGCCGCACCAGCGTGCCTTCCGACTGAACCATTCGGGGTCTCTCACCCACTAAGAGTCCAGTTGAGGCGGACTATGGTTGGTAATGGCGAGATGAGGTACTTGAAAAGCCTGTATTTGCTTTATAGGACGTCATCTAGAAAAGAAGACTAATCCCGGGATAGCCCAAGTATTATAAAAGCGTACTTGGGTTTTCCCATTCAATGACAGATTCTGGGAAGTTTCATACACCACCTAGCTTTCTTCAGAATACGTTTAAGTCTATTCAGGTCCGCTTTCGCCGACAAATGCAACGTAACGGTGAACCCTATATATTTAACTCAACTCGTGAAGATGAGGAGTTGTTGAGGCTGCAAAAATAGAGGAGAGTGCAGAGAGTGCTAGTCTCTTAAGCTTCCTTTTAGTGGCAGGGGCGCCATGAAAGACAACCATCTGCAATTTTGTGGAGTTTGAAATAAGATTGGATGGGGTAAGCTGGTCTTCTAATCTTAAAACGAAACGGCTGATGTCCGAGACTACATCTTTGCACTTGCTTACGGAAAACGGAGCAGCGGTATCATCAACATATGTAACGAGATGGAGGCAACAGCATATATCACGAGATATCATATATGGAGGCAACAAGATACAAGATTAAAGGAAGTGGGGATCCTTGAGGCACACCCGTAATCGGGTAGAACTGACGTACATCAAGGTCGTCTTCATAATAGAACCGCTTGGTGTACAGCAAAATCTTCACTCTGTTAACAATTCTTGCAGGCAGCCCGATGGATCTGAATGAGAAGATAACGAAGGGGATAAAGATGCGGCCAAATGCAACAGAAAAATCAAGAAAGACAGCCAAAGCATGTTGATGACTGTTATATGGGCAAAACTGACTTATTTCACCAATTGCTAAATGGACCGAGCGCCATTTTACAAACCCATGAAAATTCAATGCGATTAAGTTGCGCCTACATAAATGGTTGCGGATTCTACGCGCAAGCTTTTTTCGTAAATGGAGATGAGATAATTTGAATCGAAATTTAAGGCAGATCTTTGGGACATGAAATCAATTTCTTTTTTGATATAAAACACAACGGCCGATTTAAATGCCAGCAACATCAGACGGAGAGGCTATTAGCATTGTGATGACCACCACGTTTCTCTGACAGTTTTTCTAAAGCTGACAGACCGGAGTGGAGAGTGGCGCGTGGGATTTGGAGGTGCCTGGAAGTGGTCCCAATGAGTTTTGGATCTCTGTGACGGATAAGTCCCTGCTCCTGAAGTCACATAAAGGCGGGATTGGGTGTTGAGATTGAGTGGCTTTACAATTATGTAGAGATAGTGACTACTCCAAAACTTTTGTAAGGTCTATGCTACCGATCCAACCCAAGTCTCTATCCTTCCAGAGGCAAACTTCTTCTTCTTCTTGAATATCTTCCAGCAGGAAAACTGAGAGCGTTTAAGGTAAGTAATGCTCGCCTTATCAACGCTCAGCTGGAACCTATATATAGAGCTCCAGTATTAATTCGAGAGGGCTTGTCTGGTGGAAACAGAGAGATTAGGAAGGTGTGGCATTTTAACCAGGACCTTTAGTTTTCTTGGAGTGGGATTGTAAATACGACATTTATAGGTAGTCGAAAGCAAAGCGGCAGCTTGCGATGAGAGGTCGGAATTAAATGCGGTCAAACTTTCATTACCAATTCTGGGGAAGAATTTGATAGCTGCCTGAAAGAAGGCCACTCTGATAGGATCAAAGTGAAACTTCATTCTAAGTAACGTATCTTCCTCTATCCGCCAGCAAATAAGGTCATGAGAGGTGGTCTGTTATTGTCAAGACTGCTCAGTACAGATGGGTTTCAACAATCACATCTAATGCAACACTAAAATGTCGAGGAGAGAATTAGTTGTTGAGCAATGAAATGTGGGGAAGGTGGTTTGTGAATAAGATAGTCATTCCTGGTTCTGACCGTTTGCTGCATTAATCCAACGACCAGTTCTGTTGTTGAAGTAACGGAGTAACACGCTATACCTGCTACCAAGAATACGGTCCAGGAGGTCTCGGTTGCTATGGATGTTCCCTGGCCGAATATAGATATTGGCTATGCTTATACGCTTACCGTTCTTACAAAGTGATATAGCTAAACAAGATAGGGCTGGACAAGAGTAGTTTAATAGGAGGGATGATCTTAACTAGCTTTCCACTAGGGTTAAAAGACCTTGAGACGAAGAGGAGTGAGGGGGGGTTATGTATGGAGTAAAGTGGGTGTAGATGTGCTTAGGGATAAATCGAGTAATATCCTGTGGGAGACAGATAGACCGCGTCTCCTGAAGACCTATAACATATGCATATCTGCCAGATAGAAGGCTAAGGGTGGAAGCACCTCCCGAATTCCACTGAAGGATATTCTGTGAAAAAGGCTCTTGATTACTTCCCATTGCGTAAGTGCTACCGAAGTGGGATGCCATCCACCTAGTCGCAACTAGAGACGGAAATGTCGCCTTTACCGCTTCCCATCACGACAAATGGAGTCGCTTGCCCACGGGCGATATCTTCATTTCCCTCGTTAGCCATAGCCCAGATCGAATCCTTCCGAGCAAGCTTCAGAGCGGCTATGCTTAGCGCTGACCCGTTTCGTTTCTTAGATTTTGGTGGCTTCTTAATATTGTTGGTCTTCCCAGAAGGAGGAGAACGGAAAGATTCCGCTAATTGACCCACCAATTTTTGGACCAATTTTTCAAGTTGAATCATTGATGACTGATGCTGCATTTCAATAAGTTTCAGGATTTCCGTATCCATCATCCTGTTGTCTTTCTTGTTAGACGAGACAGCTTCCACGAAGCTAGTCGGTTTTGCTGTCACACTCCTGTGTCTCTTTTGGTACGCCTTAAAGATTTTACACTTTTTTGACCATGCGGGGTGCTCACCACCGCAGTTTGCGCAAAATGGCTTACTTTCGCACTTCTCAGGATGTATAGCAGTTGTACCACACACGCCGCACTTATGGGGTAAAGAACAGCCAGTGGACCAATGCCCCCACTGATGACAATTGTTGCAGTGAGGGTACGTTAGTGAGTCGGTTTCGATGATAGAAAATCTCAAATTATACCCCATAAAAGGATTGCATGTCGAAATCGACAGTTTTAGAGCTTCATCCATCGAGGCATTGCAGAATGCCACGGGAATGGGGAAGCCTTTAATCCCTTTTATAAAGCAAAGGTTAGAGATTTTGTAATCAATTTCTAGGGCTGATATATCTTCTTCTGAAATGAATGTGGGCATATTATTTATCTTTATTGTTGCCAGGATTGGTTTGGAAGCAATTATACCTTGTTCCGAATGCTCTTTTTTAAATTAGTCGACGTACGACATTGACAGATCAGGAGTGCAGAATGAGATTTTAATCTCAGATTCATAATATTTAATCGCATTGAACAATATTTTTTTAAATCGATCGGCAAAGCCTCTTATAAAAACATTAAACATGTTCTGCCTTTCCAGAGGCACCAAAAGTCTGATAATCACCAGGTTGGATAATTTTGGTACAGGGGGGAGTTCACCCTCCGGAATATATTCAAGAGAAGCTAAATATCTACTTACCTCGTTTATTGCATTGGCAGGAAAATTAGTTTTCATTGAGTTCTTTGAACGCTCCGACATGCTAAATTTACTCATTTTTCGTTAGCTTACCATTTTTAGTTTTGATTATGCTAGACATAATCAGTGCATAATGATTTACGAACAAAAAATGTGCACAAGTGAAAACGCTTATTGCGTGTCGGAGCATCAAAGCTCCTATGAAAATGTGCCTGTAATCAACGATTCCGCTGGAATTACAAATGGTAAAGGTAAAGTACATTCTTCTACATCTATCCCTTCGGACTTGCAGGTTAGTCAATTTAATAAGAACTATGTTACTGACTCGGGGGAGCTCCCCAGATACCGAAACTAAAAAATTTAGCAATCATTAATTCAGTTATGCCAATTGAAAAGCATAAGCTTTTCAATGTTTTTTTTACGTAGCTTCGTCCAGAACTACTCTGGAAGAGTAGTATTCAATTCGATCCGATCATTCGTTAATCAACTAAAAGTCTCATTTTCGTCACATGAACTAATGGATGCTTATGAGTCATTTTTCAATAATAATCTGTCCCATCTGGGATCTCTAACGCTGAAGTCCCTACAGGCAACTGTTAAGATTTCTAATTACCCTCCTTATTTGGAGGAGGAAGATCTGGTTCTCTTACGGGACACGTTCAAGTTGAGTTCTGTCCGCGGATTGAAATCTAAAACAGGGGAATCCTTACCTGTTGCGTTCTGCGGTACGGACTTAAGCAACGCTGATATTTTGTCACGGAATGCAGTCAACCCCTTTATGGGGTATAATCTCAGATTCAATTTGGTTGATCAAGATTGCTTCACATTTCCTCATTGTAACTCCTGCCACTGCTGGGGGCACTGGGCCTCCTCCTGTACGCGGGAGAAATCGTGCGGAGTATGCGGTAAATCTTCCTGTATCGCTTTGTCAAAGGGGGAGAGGTGCGTAGCTCCCCCAGTCTGTACTAATTGTGGTGGGGACAACCCCGCGTGGTCACGTCGTTGTCGTATTTTCAGAGAATATAGAATGAAATATGCAGTCCCGGCTCCCCCAACTGGAAGAAGTTTTGCTGCTGTTGCCGCGCAGCCATCGGAAAGAATGTCCAACATGGATATTTTGCACTTGCTGGACAACAACGTGAAGAATACATTCTCTCAAATACAGCAGTGGCTAGCACCCCTCCTTGGGGTGTTCCTAAGTTCTCCCTCAGTTCCGTTGCAATCGGAGAAAGATTGTCCGAAATCAAAGAAAAGGGGTGGATCAGCAAGATCGGTTCCACCCCTCAAGGTTGGCAAGCTGATAAAAGAGAAAGGCGCCTCAAAGGGAAATGAAGATACTGCCCTGGGGGTTACGATTCTGGATGGGGCTAGTGGCGAGAGGGGCGACCTTCCCGCACCTAGCTCTGTCTAGGTTGACTTCCCCCGTCCAACTTGTCTAACACAATGGTGAGTAAGCCTGAGCCTTTTTCACTGAATATTCTTCAGTGGAATTCGGGAGGTGCTTCTGCCCTTAGACTTTTAGCTGGTAGAGATGCAGATGTTATAGTCCTTCAGGAGACGCGGTCTATCCGTATCCCCCAGGACATTACTCGATTTATCCCTCAGCATATATACACCCACTTCACTCCGTATATAACGCCTCCTCACTCCTCTTCATCTCAAGGTCTTTTAACCTTAGTTAAATGCTCCTTAAGATCTTCCCTCCTTCTTAACTATTCTTGTCCTGCCCTATCTTGTTTAGCTATATCACTTCGTAAGAACGGTAAATGTATCAGCATAGCCAATATTTATATGCGGCCAGGAGAAATTCACAAGAACCGTGACCTCCTGGATCGTTTATTAGGTAGCGGCTATGACATGTTACTTGGTGACTTCAACGACAGAACTGGTCGTTGGATTAATGCAGCAAACCGCAAAGCCAGGAACGAATATCTTATTCACAAACCACCATCCCCCACCTTTCATTGCTCAACAACTAATTCACTCCTCGACAAATTACTGCTTCATAAGAAGTGGTATTTAAAACACTTCTGTGCTGAGCAGTCGCGCCAACAACAGACCACCTCTCATGACCTAATTCGTTGGCGGTTAGAGGAAGATACGTTGCTGAGGAGAAGATTCCACTTTGATCCCGTCAGGGTGGCCTTCTTTCAGGCAGCTATCCAACTATTCCCCCGAATTGTGAATGAGAGTTTGACCAAATTTAATACTTACCTCTCTTCGAAAGCTACCGCGATACTATTGACTACCTATAAAGGTCGCATATACAATCCCACTCCAACAAAACTCAAGGTCCTAGCTAAAATGCTACGTCTTCCTACTCTCTCTGTTTCCGCCAGACAAGCCCTCTCGAGTGAATACTGGAGCACTAGATATAGGTTCTAGTTGAGTAGGGATAAGGCAAGCATTTCTCGCCTTAGCCCTTCTCATTCTTCCTTCTGGAAGATACTCAAGAAGGAGAAGTTTGTCTGTTGGAAGGATATGGCATTAGGTTGGATTGGTAGAATAGGCCTTGATAAAGTTTTGGAGGAGGCACTATCCCTTCACAATTATGGAGCCACTCATTTACCCCAACCAATCCCGCCTTGGTGTGACTTCAGGAGTAGGGACTTATCTGTTACAGATATCCTTAACTCATGGAGGCCACTCCCGGGTACCTCCAGAACCCATGCGCCACTCTCCACTCGTGCCTGTCAGCTTTTGACAGGCAGTCAAAGAAAGGAAGTCGCCATAACAATGCTATTAGCCTCCCCTTCCGACATTGCTAACATAAATATTAGCCGTCGAGTATTTTTACCTAAAAAGAAGTCGATTACATGTCCCAAAGATCTGCGGCCTATTTAAATTCAAAACTCCCTCATCTCCATTTACGAAAAAGCGCTTGCGCGTAAAATCCGTGACCATCTAAATAGGCGAAATTTAATCCCACCAGGTTTTCATGGGTACGTAAAAGATCGCTCGGTCCATTCAGCAATAGGTGAAGTGCAACAGTTTTGTCAGGATAACAGTCATCAGCTTGCTGTTGCTGTCTTTCTTGATTTTTCGGCTGCATTTGACCGCATTTCCATTCCTTTTGTTATCACTTCTCTCAGGTCCCTCGGGTTGCCTGCGAGAATTCTTAACAGGGTGGAAATATTTCTGTACTCCAAGCGATTCTTCTATGAAGACGACCCTGATGCACGTCAGTTCTATCCTATTACGGGTGTGCCTCAAGGCTCCCCACTTTCTCCAATCTTGTATCTTGCTGCCTCCATTGAACTATACAAAAAATTCAAACGCGATCAACATATTGTGGTATATGCTGATGATACCACAGCCCTGTTCTCTGGACGCAGGTGCAAAGATGTAGTCTCTGACATCAGCCATTTCTTTACAAGATTAAAAGATCAGCTGCCCATTTCCAATCTTGTTTTAAACTCCTCCAAATCGCAGGTGGTTGTCTTTAATGGCGCACCTGTGACAAAGAAAAAACTCAAGAGATTAGCACTCTCAGCTCTATCTTCCATCCTGACTAATCAACCACTCCCTACCTTCACAAATCGAGTAAAATACCTGGGATTCACCATTACGGTGAGCTGGTCAGCGAAAGCTGACCTGGATAGACTAAAACGTATCCTGAAGAGAGCTAGATGGGCCCTGAAACGGGCCCAATATATGTTATTGAAAGAGAAATCCCAAGTGCGCCTCTGGGGTACTTGGGCTATCTCAGGATTAGTTTTCTTTTCAAGAGGACGTCCCCCAGAACAAAGACTAAGGTTTCTCAAGCTCCTCGTCTCGCGTTTACCCAGCATAGTCCGCACCGACTGGACTCTTCGGGGGGGGTGAAAGACCCCGGGTGGTTCAGTCGCAAGGCGGCGTGTTGGATTGGTTGGGGGCTCAGATCCCCATGGATTTGAGGCTATAATTCTGAAGAAAACGGGCTTGCATTTGAAGAGTGTCAATTATCTATGAAGAAGATTTAAACTGTAACTGTATCATTGTGTTTATTCTATTTATTTATCCTGCATGTTATTTATCATTAATAAAATCTATTATTATTCATAATGATTTCACATAATCAGTGAAACGTGCAGTGAGTTAGCATGCGATAGTGCTTCATTTTTACTTCGGAAAAATTCTGATATTTCAACAACATTGTAGGTTATTTAGCGTTTCTTGCAATGCCCAGTGGTAATTAATTTGACTTTTTCTAAAACAATCAATTAGGAGCTTCCTCCGATACATAAACTACCAAACATGATTATTATCTCGATGGCACAGCCGATTTAACAAGAATACTTTTCAAACTTCCTTAGACCTTTTGTTAAGAATTTTAGGTTATATAGAATACCCTTCACAACGTCAGATATCGTTGAAGAATTCACAAACATTTTCAGCTCAACTTTTCAAACTTATGAATAATTTCTTACAAGCCTATAGTGGCAACTGTTATTTCATGTCCTAAAGATTTGCGGCCCATTTCGATTCAAAACTCCCTAATCTCCATCTACGACAAAGCGCTTGCGCGTAGAATCCGCAACTATTTATGTAGGCGTAATTTAACCCCACCAGGTGTGCATGGGTTTGTAAAAAGTGCCTGAGTTCACGGTAATATACAAAATGCATCGGATTTGCCAATATAACAGTAATCAACATGCTTTGGTTGTTTTTCTTGACTTTTCTGCTGTTTTTGACCGTTTCTCTATTCTCTTTGTGATCTCCTCTCTCAGGTCCATCTGGTGTGCCCCGAGTTTCACCTCTTTTTCTAATCCTATATATTGCTGCATCCATTGTACTTTTCAAGCCATTTAAACGCGAACAACATCTAGTGGTATATGCTGATGATACCATATCCCTGTCATCTAGGCACAGGTGTAAAAATGTAATCTCGGACATCAGCCAATTCTTTTTAAGATTAAAAGACCAATTACCACCATCCAATCTTATTCTTATTCCGTAAAATCGCAGGTGGTTGTATTTAATGCCGCCCCTACGACAAAGAAAAAGCAAAAGAGACAAGCAATCTCAGCTCTCTCTTGCATATTGAACAATCTATCACTCCCTACCTTTACACATCGAGTAAAATACCTGAGGTGTACCATTACGATTAAATGGCTGACCGGACTAGACTTGATTAAATTCAAAAGTGTACTGAAGATATCTAGATGAGCCCAAAAACAGGCCCAGTACCTGTCATTAAGTGAGAAAGCTTAACTACGCCTCTGGTGTACCTAGGCAATGTCGGAATTAGTTTTTTCTAGAGGGCATCCCAATACCAAGGTTTCCTATGCTCCTCGTCTCGCGATTACCTATCATAGTCCGCCTCGACTTAACCCTCGGCTGTGTGAGAAACCCTAAGTGGTTTAGATGGAAGGCGGCACAGTGGTGTAAGTTGGGTGGTACTAATCCCCCTTTCGTAATTATAATAGACATCTTAAGACCGATTTTGTCTATATTTTTCCGAGTATCTACTTTTTCCTTAGTTTTTTAGCCTCATTATTTAACTCATTTATCCACTTATCTGTTTTGTATTTAAGAAAAATGACATTTAAGTCGTGTTTATTTTTGTTAAAAGACATTCTACAATGTTTACAAGATATACATAAAATTTCAAACGTAATAAATCCTATTTAAAATAAAACTAATTCGCTTTGGTCAATGTATTATGATAAAAAATTTGATTGTGTTAAGCACTAAAGATAGCTTTATTAAACTTTGTGTTTAACTGGCAAAGATAGTAGCAAAGTAGCTATTATAGCTACTACCAATATAGCAAATCTAAATTGTCAAAAAAGATCATAATTGCTGCTTAGCAACATATTTTTTAGAGTTATAATCATTTATGTTAAATATGTATACTCTGTATTAATACCGATTTGCCATATTTCTGATATATTTACAATGTACTTTAAACTCATATATTTTTACATTTACTTAACGAAGCCGCCAATAGAATATTGGGCGGATTTTATTTCCAATCAATTTGATTCTCTGTTCACAAGTATACCGCCTGATTCACTTATTGGAATCAGATATATTTTACAGAAAAATAATCTATTTACGACAGAATGGCGGACAGAAATCGATTTTAAACGAAATTACAGCAATTTCTCTTTTAATCATTTATTATTGCGGTTGTCTACATTAAATCCTGACATATATCGAAAGCGTAACTTTCTGGCATTACTAAAACTGTACTTATATCGTATCGGTGTCTATTCATTAAATGATAGTAAAAGTGAAATAGCTTTAAGGCGTATGTACATAATCGTGGATGATATTGTTGTTACAGAACACGAAAATTTAATACTGATTTTCTTTTGTGAAATGATAATGGCCTTCCTCAAATGTAGCTAGGAATAATTGCAGTCGCATTCCCTTTAACGTTTAAAACATCAAGAAATATTACAATCACGATATAGAAGTAAAATTGAATGTTTATCACTACCCATTAGTCTCTATAAATTATTATTTAAGTATAATAATATTTATATTTATTTATTATTCATAATATTAAATTATTTATTATCATATATTTACTATAGGGATGAATTTATTAAAGACAAAATATAAATTTATTGATGTATCTCGTCACAACTAGGATAAATAAAAATATTCAGAGTAGGGTAGTTCCATTATTTCCTCTAATTTGAGAACAAATATAGGATTTTTTCCTGTAATTCTCTTTTTCTATGAAGACCTAACATGACATTCTCTAGGTCGCAAATAGTTTTCTCATATTCTTTACGTTAGCTTATGATTATTATCAAATATTTGATATATCTGTCTAATTTAAGCTTCTTTATGCCTTTTAGGCTGTGTTTACTTGTTAATTAGTGTTGAAGTTTTAGGATAGTAGTTAGTTAATACAAAGATTAAATTCGTTTGTTCTTTCGTTAATTAGTTCTGAGACGAGTTGTTCGCGAGCCTTAAACATCACATTAACTGATTAGATATTAACAAGTTATCAATAATTTCATAAATTTGAATATTCATTCAAATTTGTCAAAATAACATCCCATTATATGCATGGTATTGTCTTGTTTAGAATACATTTTGATAAGAATTGTATTTGGAATGGTATAACATGCAGTAACGGGCATGAATTAAAATACGCATTTTCTAATCTTTATCAAAATACAGGTGACGTAATCAAAGCTTGATCAATTGATCTGTTTCGCTGTTTAAAGTAAGTTCGTATCGTATTTATTATTTAAGATGTAAAAATGCTGAATAAATTATAAACATTAATAACCTAAATATGAGCATTGTCTATAGACTTTAGTAATGTGACCATAAAAAATGTTTTAAGGCTTCTAAAAAGGTCTTAAAGGATTTAGTTAAATCCACAGTTTTAAATCTAGAATGATTAGCATTTGAATTTCAGTTAAAGATTTGCATTTTTGTATATAAAATTTGTCTTTGTGTGTAAATGTTGTTGCTAGTTTCAAAATTGTTTCATAATTTTTATTGGATCAAATAACGTTGTTTAAGTCTTCGATTAAACTACGGTCTATCGTGAAAGTAGAATTAAATGGTTTTTGAATATATCAAATATATTTAATATAAATTGTTTTTAAATATCTAAATGTATGAAATTAATTTGTTCTTAGGAAATTTACATTTTATTAAAAATAAAAAATTTTAATTACATTTTATTAATTTATAGTTACCAAATTTGATTTATAACCAAACTGACAATCAATAATTGTAAATTCATAGAACACCACAGTTTAAAAGTCTATCCCTAATTTACAAATTACACAAAAGAAAATGTAATATTTAAATATATTAGAAACAAAATGATCTACAATAGCCAAACAAATTGGAAGCACGGCCATAACATATGTCACTTCTTAAACGAAGTCGTTGAAAATTGTAAGGTCTTGATCATTTTGATAAAAGAAAATCCGTATGCGATTCAAAATGTCTATCAACAAGTAGACCTGATTTGGTCTACCATTAGTAAATGTAAAATAAGCGCTGTCGTGGTTACCTTAGGAGATTTTGGACTATACGAGTATTGGAATGATTTATTAGGTCAAAATATGGTCATAGGTAGCGATTTGTATGGTACAAATGCATTTCAGTCTATTAGTGAAAATCTCAATCATACGTACATAGGTGAATACTGTCAAGTTTTGAATATGAACTGTTTTAGTGAAATGAAATGTGTAAACCATACATGTACATTAGCGGAAAACAAATCCTTTATGTCTACAGATGAACTAACTTCGAACCAACCTGACATATTTAATATACCGATCACTTCGTTTCGAACACCCAACTTGTCATTCATAGCAATTGTTAACTATTTCAGCATTGGGATCTTTATCACAACTTTAGTGTATACAATCAAGTTAGCAATCAATCAGCTGTAGATTTTGTAAATTTAATATAAGCAATGAATCAATTATGTAAAAAATCATATGTAAAAATTGTCTGCTTGAAAATTTTTATTTTACTAATTGTTTGCTAATTTTTAACATTTAAGTTGATTTTATTGGCAAATCATATAAGTTAATTGAGTCTTCGTATTTTTTACCATATATAAATTTTTTAAATACATATTTTTATCTTAAGATTTTCTATAATTCATAGTTTTTATTACTTAATTTTTATAAATTAACTAATAAATAATAGACAATGTATTAGGATAAAAATTGGGGGCATTAGAAGAAACTGCTATGTTATCAGGTTTCGGCTCCTATTGACCATCCAATATAGCGGCAAGGGAAGCTGTATGCTAATGATGTATTTCCTCTGATAAAGTGATGGCATTAAATGAATTCACGTAAAATATAATTTTAATTAACTTTAGTGGTTATGCGTCTTAATTTTTACATTATGCATGTTGCACGAAATGTACTCATATATATTGACCCACGGAAAACATTGTTCAATATTTCGCAGTCCTATGTTCTTACAAATTTGAAAATCTAGCTAGAAGGTATGCATTGCATATGCAATTCAGCCTTAATAAAATCGTTAAATGAACTATATTTACCAGGCATATTATCATTTTTGACATAACAAAGAACATACCTGGATATTTGTCACTAATTAATATTGACATTGTTGATTCCAATGTGGTCGTATTGTCACTCGCAGTGCATTTGACATGTAAATATTTTCCGATTGTAGCATTACCGGGTATGTTGAATATGAAAAAGTTTATTCTACTTTCCGTCAATCTGACAATGTGATCGATTTCAAATGTATATACACAAGCCGGTACACATTCAAAAGGACAGTGGATCTTTATATTCTCGTTATTAAGTGCAATATACGTTTCAACCTTATTAGGAATTTGTCTTATAGCAGCTAAATAATGCAAGAACGAACATTTAACATAATAATATTTTTGATGATGCATTTATATTATATTTAATATTGATATTAAATCAATATATATATATATTTAATTTAAAAAATATATTTAAATAATATAATATAATTATTTATTTATTATTTTATTATTTTTATTTATTATTTTTAATTTATAAATAATTTAATTGGACTCATTTACATGATATGATTTAATTACCTGATTTGGTAAGTTATAATGAAGAAAATATTATTAACCCATTTAGCCTTTCTGCGTTGGGCAAATAAAATAAATGCGTTGTTATGCATAACCTCTTTCGACAAATACGTAGCTCAACAAAAGACAGTTTACAAATGAAGCGATTTATATAAAATGCAATAACAAAACATTCAACTTCAATGTAAAGCGTCGATCGCTCTCAGCGATATACAACCCAAATTTGTGTGTGAACTACATCCTTGTCGACAAAACCGACATGTGAATAAAGAGCATATTTTGTAACCTGAGATATCCATGAAATGATATGTATCACGATATCCATGAAATGACACTCTCCATGCTAACGGTCGCTTTGTGGCATGTGCATCACTACATGAAGTTTTCACTTAAACAGGATTAAGACTATATTCCGCCCTAACATTGACAATTCGTCTTTAAACACTTTAAGATTACGACTAAATTCGGATTTCCAAAGCAGACAATACCGTATTTAAATGTCCCAAATTTAATTTAAGCTGTTCAAGAATGGTGGCAATCATAGATGACGTCTTTAATAATACTTTTACTATAGCTTGATAAATCGCCATTTATATTTATCAAGTTGGTGAAAATTTATTTATTAATATATTTTTATTAAAAATCATAATTTATTAATGAAGAGAAGTTATTAACTCATTTAGCCTTTCGGCGTTGGGCACATAAAATAAATGCGTCTCTTTACATTTATCAATCAGATCAAGTAACTGACCTGACGATTATGTCATATAATATAATTAAACCTCAAACATTAGTTAATTCATTATTCAATGTATCTTCCTGAAGATACATTGTATCTTTCAATGTATCTTCATGCATCTAACTGTCAGATCAGGTAACATAATCTACGTATATTAATTTATTTATAAATTTAAATGATAAATAAAAAATAATAATTATAAATAATTTTATATAAGATTTCATATAACTTATATCAAGTAAAAATTTAAAATCGAAATTAAAAATAAAAGTACATTTTTATGAATTGACTAATAAATAATAGACGATGTATTAGACTAAGAATTAGAACTTATCTTATTTCAACGTTGCATCCTTAAGAGCGACTTTGTTGCATAATACACACCACTTATAGTGTTCATTTGTTGCAGAGATGTTCAATCATAGCGTTATATAAATTTTGCATTATTCAAAATAATGCAAAATATTTATTTTGAATTTCAATATTCAATATAATATTCAATATTTCTTTTATTTTAAATTTCAATTTTTTATTTTAACTTGATTTAAATTATAGAACATCTCAAAACAATTATTTATTTTATTATTTAATTATTAAATTTTGATTTAGCATTATTATGTTTTGTTTATTTTATAATTATATTAAATACGTAGACTCAGTTAGCTGATTTGATGGTATATAATATATTAATCAGTTTACAAAAATTCAGGGTTATAAGAAAACTGAAATTATAATTTAATTATATTAACATCTTTAAAGTATTTTACAAAATACGCATACTCAAAATACGCAGACGTCGCTTTAATTGAACAAATGATATTATTTATATCAAGTAAAAATTTAAAATCGAAATTAAAAATAAAAGTACATTTTTATGAATTGACTAATAAATAATAGACATGTATTAGACTAAGAATTAGAGGTCATCAGCAGAAGCTGCTATGCTATCAGGTTTCGGTCCCTATTCCTCAATCCAACATAGCAGTGGGGCCAAATACATTCTAATGACGTATTTCCTCTGATGAAATTTGATTAGCAAGTATATTATTCTAATACAAAGTATATTATTTATAATCCATTTATAAAAATTTATTAAGGATAAGACTACCAGATAAATTTACTCACTTTTTAAATAAAAATTATTAGAATTAAATACACATATATCATCAATGTATCGAAACATATATTTCATATATTTATATAATTTAGATTTATTTTTTACACAGTAATGAACAAATTCATATTCTATAACGCTTAAAAACAAGTCAGCTATAATTGGGCTACTATTACCACCCATTGGAATACCTTTTATTTGTCTTAATATAGATGTCCCTATATAACACCTTAAAAACACCTAAAACCAATATCGTTACAAATTGTCGCAATTCTTAAAATTTCATTATTTAATGTATTATATTTTATATTATATGGTATGCATGAATGCTCATGCAAAAATATGTTTCTTGTAAATTTAAATATGTCATCTTTACGATATAAATTAATAGTAGTTTTAGTTAATGTTAAATTTAATGTTCATATCTAGATATACATCTTCTTTATCATTAATATTGGTTTTGTTAAGAATAAGGCTTTCTGCATAAATTTGTTCACTAATTGAATAAAAATTATTAGAATTAAATACACATATATCAGCGATGTAGCGAAACATATATTTCATATCTTTGCATAATTAAGATTTATTTTTTACATAGTTATGAATATATTCTATAATGCTCAAAAATAAGTCAGCTATAATTGGGCTACTATCACCTCCCATTTTAAATAAAAACCTTTTATGCCTAAATATCGATTCCCTACTGTTAAATAATTTTGACTTCTATTTATTTAATTAATAATTAAGATTTCTATTAATTTAATTTTATATTTGCTTAAAGGTTTAAGTTGTTGAAAATTTGCTGAACTCAGATCCCTTTATATGGGAGAAAGACATTATTGCTGAAAGAAACGTCACCTTGAAATATTTGAGTTCCCCATTAAAAACTAAAATGTATAAATAACTCATGTGCACTTTGACCATCCCAAGTTCTACCGCCTTTTGTTATAACTGTTGAGTAAATGACTATCTAGAACTGATCTGTATTCCAAGTAAATAACGCATGATGCAAATTCCAGGTCATTTCCGTTTTGAATCAATTTGTCACTACGGCAAAGTGGACCACTTATTTGAATATTTCAATATTTCAACGAGCAATTCATGCTTAATATTATTTTGGCGAGGATGCTTTCTTTCGTCATGTTGGCATAATCATGTTTGTAGAGAACAGATATTAAATCGCTTTATTGTTTAAGTAATGTAGATGATAAATTAATTTGGTAAATTAAAAAGAGTTAAATACTTAGAGGAGCTTGGCTAAAGCACTGCGTGCAGTAAGGAAATAATATCACCTGCAGTATTTAACTCTAGAACAATTTAAATATTAATCTACAAGGGCAAATGTCTTTTTAAAATAAATATTACTTACATATAGTAACCATAATTATTGCAACTCAGAATCACTCAATTTCTGACAACTTTAAGTGAGTCGATAGTGAATCAGTTTTGACGAAATCCAAAAAATCGGCAATCAATGACATGAGTTAACAATGAGTCACGAGAGTAATAACCATAGCACCATGGAGTTAAAAAAGAAAAGTCAAGTAATATCAAGAACAATAAACTGCGCACTATATGCTTAGCATAAAGAGGATCCGGACTGAATTTTTTGTTCTTTATGCTCTTTATAAAAAATTTCTATTTCCTGAATTAAGAAATTAATATTCAGAAGATCAAAACTAAAGCACGGAGTTGAAACAAATGGACGGCTTAGAGCTGTAATTCTGGTAGCTCAATAATTCGAAATTTTGCTAAAATGAGTGACCCACATCTCAAGATTTTTTTAAGATCTCACATGTTTTTGCTTTGCAAGCCTAAAATGAGACGTCGAATCGTGGTACTTTATTTAATTGCGATAATACACGTTTCAAAGCTTGTGAACATTTAGGTTTTGAAGCCAGATGTGGCTTTCCTAGCTCACCATTAGATAAAATCATAATAGTTTCGAAGTTGTATTTGCGAGCAACTCACACCCGTCTATAACCATTGAAAATTAAGATTAGATAGTTGATCAGATCGACCATGTTGATCCTGAGGACGACATAATTTCACTTGCATTTTACGTTCAAAGAGACAAGATACAGGTTTGTGCATTATCACAAGTAACCAAGCACCAGTTTGTTCAAAATGCATTATACAGACCGTTACATTAGAAATTATAATATTCACCAAACTTCCGCTATTTAATTATGATAACTATATTTTCTTCCTGAACGTACTTATCAAGGCGCAATAACTTAATTTATTAAATTATATTTATAATTAATTGATTATTATAATAATAAATGTAGCATTTATTTAACATAAATACTATGTATAGATTGTATCTCTCCTTATATAATTTCATAGATTATATCATTCGTTGACAAATCATGTTGTTTTCATAAAAATAATCGATGAACTTACATTGTTTCTGTATCGGTATTTCACATAGAGTTCGTTTGTGGTTTATTACATCATTACTGGCCAGTAAATTAGAACTATTAATATAGCAAACAGCTTTGGGGTTTGGTTGAAAATGCTTTCTTTGAAGGTCAAGGCGAAAATTATCGATGTAACGCTTTTCTACATTTACTCCTGCAACAACAGTTTGTTCAATCTCTATGGGATCGATAAACTAAATTAAATTACAAAACCTGATTTATTAGTTAAACAAAAAAACTTGAATAACTAAATAAATTAACCAAGTAAATTATTTATTATTAATAAATAATACTTTTTATAAATGATTAATAAATATTAATAACACTTTGTTTTGAATATGAGTACGACAATTTGACTAAGTAAAACATTTAAACCATTTTTGTGCTTTTTGTTTACACTTTTGACAAAAATAGAAAATGTATTGGGTTTCACAAAAAATGTTGGAAATTACAACACAATTTGATATAATATGGACTTAATCAAATACAAATTTTGAAACTTATCATATATAACAATGTACATCAAGGACATTGTTGTGATCCACTTCGAGCTTTTATATCTAATAGATAATGTAGCAGATAATAATTAAATATTGCCCTTGGATTATAATTTATATAATGTTTTAATATTTTAATATAATTTTCTTATAAATTGTAAAAATCAATTTTATGAATTGACTAATAAATAACAGACGTTGTATCATAATAAGGATTAGAGGTCATCAGGAGGAACTGCTATGTTATCATGCTTCCGCGCCTATTCCTCGACCCAGCATAGCAGCGGGGCCACATACATGCTAATGACGTATTTCCTCTGATGAAATTTAATTATCTGGTGTATCTATTGTATCGTATTCTAATATAAAGTACATTGTTTATTATCCATCCATAAAATCTTGTCGCTTAATAGTTTAAATTTATTTTTGATAATATTATTTTTAATAAGATATCTTATTATCTATCTCATTATATAATTATATAATATTAATATAATATATAAATATAATAGATAAATATAATATAAATATGAAATAAAATATTATATATTTTAATAATATATTATAATTAATAAAATATATTATATATTATTATCTTATTATAGTATAAAATAGTAATTTGTAATTTTTAAATTATAAGGTAATAATTATAAATTATTTAATTTTGAAATTAAGGTAAATGTTAGTTATATTACAAAATGCGATCTTACCTGACTTTTAATGGAAATGCATGATTAATAGATTTTCCCAATCTGCACTTATATAGCGAAAATATCCCATATACAAATATAATTTTTAATAAGCCATAATTTATGAACTCGAAAAAGGCTACTATATCTTGAGTGTGAATTCTTATGAATGACAAATTTGACTAAACAACTAAATGATAACTACTCAACTAATAAATACTTTTAATTATTTTATATTAAGTCAACGAGTATTAAATATTGTACATGTTATGAAAAACAGCTGGACAATCAAAATAATATTTTGGAAAATCAGAAAGGTGTATTCAAAGCTTTAAAAAAATTTTGAATACACCTTTTTTGATTTTGCTAAAATAGAATTTTAATTGCCCAGCTGTTTTTCTCACAATTTTCCGGACAATGAGTATCTTTGATTGTATGAGTTGTTTGTTCACTTTTTTAAAATCCATTTCACAATAAAATTTTAGATAAATATGGCTGTTTATCACAACAGCCATATTGACTACTGCTCGGTATCAATAATATCTAAATATAATTCAAATGTTACGGTTTTAGACTGCAGTTAGATTTGTTATGTAAAATCTTGAATTGAAGGCAATACCTGAATTACATGAGCATATCGACGAATTTCCGTTAAGCTTACGAATGACATTTCTTCCATATTTTCAAGTTTCCATGTTTGAGGAGAAATCGAAATCGTGTCAAAATTGTTTAACATTTCAACAGCAGAAGAATACAGTTGTAATTTACAAATCAGCGTATCGCTGTTATGATTTTGATCTATTATTAGAATGTTGTTTCTGAATTCAGAAGCTACTGAGCATTTACTTGTATTGTCTAAATCGATAATAATATATATATTAATAAATACATTTTCATTTAGTAAATGTTTAATGCATTAATAATTTTAATTAATGGAGCCTCTCCCACTCAGTTAGAGGTTGTAAATATTGCATTAGTAAGATCATTACTAGTTTATGGATATCCCGTTTTTTTGTAATGTAGCCTCACGAGACCTTCAAAAAATGTTAAAAATTCATAGGTTCGCAGAGCGCATTTGTAGAAACAATTTAGTCACTCTCGGGGAAGTTTTAAACATGGTATTTACCAAACTCGCTCGTAATATACAGTTAATATCCCAATATTTAAACTTTGTTTCGGGCATACTAACTGTACTAAACAGAGTAAGTATGGTCATAAAAAGTTTGGCTTGAAAGCACCTCGAATCGAAAAGTTTTCATCTTCGTTCCTATTCAAAGCTGTTAGATCATTGGAAGAACAGAGTCGAAAATCCAGAAGGTTGTAAATTGGCAATCTCCACAGCTGAGTAAAACAGCTGTGGAGATTGTAATTTTAATAATTAATAATAATTTAATTAATTTAATTTAATTAATAATTAAATAACTTTAATTTAATTATTTTTAATTATTATTTTTTAATTATTTAATTATTTTGGCCAATTCGATTGCCTGCACTATGACGGTCTCGCTATGAGTTTCTTCTGTTGTTAGTTAATTAATTTATTGGGCGATATGGTTAATGTACCGTTTTCATACGACTAATTGACTAACAGTTGTCCATAACGAATGATAATATATCATCCGTAGAGAGAGTATATTTGTGGGTTATCTCTTTAGTGACTACAGAATTTTATAAATGACTATGCAATTTTTTATTAGAAATTATTGCGTTAAATTAAACAGTTTAGATGGTGCAATTCCAATCCTACCTTATTTAATACCTTATGTGTAATGCACGAGGAAAATCGCTTGACCATAGATGCGCTTTTATCTTAAATTACGAAAAAAAATTAAAAAATATTTTTTCGATTATTATGGACATTTATAGCAATCAAATTGCTAACTAATAATTTTTTTGTTTCATTTTATAGATCGAATTAAATTTGATTCTTCATTTTATGATCACTTTAGTCAACTCATTGAACAATCTATCAGCTTAATTACTTTACGATAAGATTTGATTTTCATGTTTGGTATAGTGCCATAATTGCATCAGATTTTAGTTAGTTATGATTAGATTTTTGGTTTGATTTTTTATTGTTACTTATGTCTAAAGTAATAAGTTTAATACGATTTTGAGACCATATTTTTGAATTTGAAAGTAAACTTGTAATTATGTCAAAAATATTTACACAATATCTCCAGTATTTCTAAAATACCGATGCATATTAAAATCATAGACTAAAATATTGTTATGATTATATTATTTATATTATTTTAAAATAATCATAAAATTATAAATAAGTTATAAATTATTTTTTTAATTTATAATTAATTATATTATTTAATGATATTTATTATACTTTTATATTATATTATTTAAGTATAATGATTATACTTTAACAGTAACTTCCCCATGATCGGTCTCAAGCTCGTGCTGAGAAAGGAGGAGGGTTGGCGATAGACTTCGTGACAAGTCAGCCGTAGAAAACCGCCGCATCAACATTATGAAATGCTGTCTCAATAAACTTCGCGAAATGTGACTACAATGGTACGGCTACGGTCTAGGCAGACTCCTTAACGAAGCGGAGCAAACACTGAAGAAAAAGAAGGAAGATTATACTTCAATTATATAATATTGAACAGCAAATTAGCAAACACTCGTTGACCTTATAAAAAGCATTCAAAATAATAATTTCGATAATAGATATGCAAACCTCTATGTGTAATCAATGACTATATTTCTTATTCATCGCGGTATTCTCTTTTAGAGAATACCGCAATAAAAATGCAAATCGCCGAAAATTTTCAATTTAAAATTAATAATTTTCAATTTCAAAGGCTGTTTTTCTTAATAGCCTTTGTATAATCATTTGTTGATTATAATTAGTTTCGTTTTGCGTTACAATATGTAGCGGTTTTAGTAGGTAGTAAATGATATAATCGTGCAAGTTACATTATATCACTTCATGTCAATAGGTATTTAAATTGATATTTTGGTGAATTTAAAGTGAGTGAAAAATTAAGCATGTCGGAGCTTCAAAGCTCGTTATTTTGCAACGATTTTCAAGCAAACAAGGAAGAAGCGAATGTTCCTGTTCATCAATTCTCTTCCAAATGTAGGACGGACTCACAATTAGGTAATGATTTTTGTTTTCTGGACTCGGATAAGGGGATATTACCCCCCCCATTCCAAAGCTAGCACACTTGTGCATAATACAGGCGTCAAAACCTATAGAAAAACATAACTTGTTCCAAACGTTTCTTTGTGATTTTATTAGTCTTCACAACAAAACAGTTATATTTAACTCTGTTAAAGTTTATCCCAACTTAGTGAAGATTTCTTTTACTAACGCCTAAATATTGGATGAGTATAAGGATTATTTCGAGGAGCATTATCTGGATCACGGGTCGATCACTATCAAGCCGCTCCAATGTAGCCTGAAGATTTCGAACTTTCCACTGTACTTAGAAGAGGATGACTCGAAGAAGTTCAAGAGTCGCTTCAAATTGCACTCAGTTGGGCAGGCACTGGGGAAGGGGGCGAGCCCCTACCAGTTAGATTTGCGAATGCTGACTTGGATAGTGGACTACTATTATCCCGTTCGTCAGGCAATCCCTTTATGGGTTTTAACTTAAAATTTACAATAATTGAGGATGACAGATGGACGTTCCCCCACTATCAAAGATGCCACTGCTGGGGACATTGGGGGTCTACATGCAGTAAGGCCCAAACATGTGGGGTATGCGGAACGACTGAGTGTACCCACATGGTCTGCAATGAAAAATGTATGGCACCTCCTTAGTGCATTAACTGCCGTGGGGATCATCCTGCATGGTCGCGCAAGTGCGCCTCGTTCAAGAATTATCGTCAACGATTTATGAAACCCCCGTCTCACTCCTATGTAGAAGCTGCTGCTCCAGTCGGAATGTCTAACAACGACATCCTTACACTTTTGGCGAATCAAAAACGCACAATTATCGCTGAGCTAAAGGCCTTTTTACCCCTCTGGTCACTCCTACTGTCACTCAAGTTCCAGTAGACCTAAAGTCAACCCCCCTTCGAACTAAGAAGAGGAAGGTTCTGCCAGAATGGATCCCCCACTTAAGGTGGGAAAGATTCTAAAAGACTTAAGTGCCTCTCAGGGAAATTAAGATATTGCCTTGGGGGGTCTGGCCTGTGATGGGGCTAGTTGCAAGGGGGCAACCCTCTGGCACCTAGTTCTGTCTAGGTTGGCATCCCCCTTCCAACTAATTTAACACAATGGTGAGTAAACCCGAGTCTTTTTCACTGAATATTCTTCAGTGGAATTCGGGAGGTGCTTATGCCCTTAGACTTTTATCTGGTAGAGATGCAGATGTTATAGTCCTTCAGGAGACGCGGTATATCCGTCTCCCCCAGGACATTACTCGACACATCACAAAGCACATTTATACCCACTATAATCCGTACATAACCCCACCTCACTCCTCTTCATCTCAAGGACTCTTGACCTTAGTTAAATGCTCCCTAAGGTCTTCCATCATGTTGTATTACTCTTGTCCAGACCTGTCTTGTTTGGTAGTTTCACTCGTTAAGAACGGTAAACGTCTCAGTATAGCCAATGCCTACATTCGTCCAGGGGAGATTCACAAGAACCGTGAACTCCTGGTTGGGATTATCGACGTCGGCTATGACATGACACTAGGAGATTTCAACGACATAACTGGTCGTTGAATCAACGCATCGATACGCAGAGCTAGGTCGGTTACTTCATTCATAAACCACCGTCCCCCTCCTTTCATTGCACATCAACGAATTCAATCCTCGATATTTTACTGCTTCACTCGAGGTGGTTGCTTAAACCCCGCTGTACGGAGCAGTTGCGTCAACAGCTGTCCACCTTTCATGACCTCATTCGTTGGCGGATAGAGCAGGACACGCTGCTGAGAAGGAGGTTTCACTTTAATCCAATCAGAGTGGCCTTCTTTTAGGCGGCTATCCAGCGCTTCCCTTGCATAGGAAATGAGAGTCTAACCGAATTCAATACCTACCTCTTTTCACAAGCCACCGGGATTCTTTCGACTACCTATAAAGGTCGCATTTTCAATCCCACTCTTACAAAACTCAAGGTCCTTGCCAAATTACTAAACCTTCCTAATCTCTCTGCTTCCGCAGACAAACTCTCTCGACTGAATACTGGAATACTAGGTATAGGTTCCAGCTGAGTAAGGATAAGGCGAGTATTGGCCGTCTTAAGCCGGCTCAGTCTTCCTTCTGAAAGGTATTCAAGAAGGATAAGTTTGTATGTTGGATAGATAGAGCATTCGGTTGGATAGGTAAGATAGGTTTTGATACAGTTTTGGAGGAGTCACTAACCCATCACAATTATGGAGCCACTCAATCACCTCAACCAATCCTGCCCTGGGGTGACTACAGGAGTAGGGATTTATCGGTGAATGATATTCTCGACTCCTGGGGTCCACTTCCAGGCACCTGCAAATCCGTCGCTCCACTTTCTTCTCGGGTATGTCAGCTTCTGACTGCCGATCAGAGAAGTGAGGTGGCCGTCACAATGCTATTAGCCTCCCCTTCCGATGTAGCAGACATCAATATTAGTAAACGTGTTTTTATCCCTAAGGTTAAGTCCCGCTCTTGTCCTAAAGACCTGCGTCCCATCTCGATACAAAATGCCCTTGTGTCGATTTACGAGAAAGCGCTTACGCGTAAAATCCGTGACCATTTGTTAAGGCGTAATTTGATCCCTCCTGGTTTTCATGGGTTCGTCAAAGGGCGCTCGGTCCATTCAGCAGTAGGTGAGGTGGAGCAGTTTTGTCGGGAAAATAGCCATTGTCTGGTAGTGGCCGTTTTTCTGGAGTTCTCTGCTGCATTTGACCGCATCTCCATTCCCGTCGTGATCTCTTCTCTAAGGTCCCTCGGGTTGCCTGCGAAAATAGTGAACAGGGTGGAGATACTGCTATACACCAAGCGTTTTTATTATGAAGACGACCCTGATGCGCGTCAGTTCTACCCTATTACGGGCGTGCCTCAAGGTTCCCCTCTTTCTCCTATCTTATATCTTGCTGATTCCATCATTCTATTCAAAATATTTAAACGCGAACAACGTCTTGTGGTGTATGCTGATGACACCACAGCCCTGTTCTCTGGACACAGGTGCAAGGACGTAGTCTCTAACATCAGCCGTTTCTTTTTAAGATTAAAAGACCAGCTTCCACTTTCCAATCGCTTTTTAAACTCCGCAAAATCGCAGGTGGTCGTCTTTCATGGCACCCCTGCAACAAAGCAAAAGCTTAAGAGATTAGCACTCTCTGCCCTCTCGTCCATATTTGCCCATGAACCACTCCCTGTCTCCACGAGTCGAGTAAAATAACTGGGGTTCACCGTTACGGTGAACTGGTGGGCGAAAGCTGACCTGGATAGACTTAAACGTATCCTGAAGAGAGCTAGATGGGCCCTGAAACGGGCACAGCATCTGTCGTTAAATGGGAAAGCCCAGGTACGCCTTTGGGGTACCTAGGCTATTTCGGGATTAGTCTTATTTTCAAGAGGACGTCCCCCAGAGCAAAGGCTAAGGTTTATTACGCTCCTCGGCTCTCATTTACCCAGCATCGTCCGCACCGATTGGATTCTCCGGGAGGTGAAAGACCCTGGATGGTTCAGTCGGAAAGCGGCGTGTTGGATTGGTTGTGGGGGGGCTCAGATCCCAATGGATTTGGGGCCGTGAAAGTTTGGAAGACGGAAAGTGATTGATTGGTCTGCAGACTACATTCGACTGTTTGTTGTCTCTGGTTTATGACATTTTCTATGTTACTTTATGTTATGTACTTTGTTTTTTTATTAAGAAAATCTTATTATTATTAGTATTTAAATTATCAAACTTGGTTTGTTCAATTACTCAGCCTGATCTTTCGACTAATACCCGAAAAATTTCCATTTCATTCGTGATGATTAATTTAAAATCCGATCTTATGTTACCTTATTTATATCTTAGAATGATTCTATTGGATTTTTATTAAACGAAAGGAACTAAGAAAATATATTTGAAGATATATTCTTGGCAGAGTTAAACCTCAAAATATACGGCATTAGATTTAAAAGTATTTAAAAACATTTCATTTATTTTGAAAGACAGCCAAATGTTAGCTGATATATCATATACAAATTGTCAACAAAATGTTCATAAATCATAT
This sequence comes from Pomphorhynchus laevis, assembly GCA_012934845.2. Lineage (NCBI taxonomy): Eukaryota > Metazoa > Acanthocephala > Palaeacanthocephala > Echinorhynchida > Pomphorhynchidae > Pomphorhynchus > Pomphorhynchus laevis. Next base: position 52,726 of record WNNJ02002631.1, read on the forward strand.
CATTACCTCGAATGATTGACAATCTATAAATTTCTATTGATCTTTTTTGGTTTCCGTCGTTATCTTCCAGTCCAAGTATAAACAGACATTGAGCATATGCTGAAATAGTATGATGAATTTGTAAGTCCCCGTTCGTATTCATCTCAAACAGTTTATTTTTGTAGAAATGCTGAGCAATTGTAATTGGCTTTGAGATACCACATTTAAGCTCCCAGTATGGATAAAATCGGTTTCCGGATTTCAAAACATTCTCCTGTACTTCTTTGAACCTCCTTGTGACTGGGATAGTTATTGCTGAGTTCTCAAATGCAATATAATCTACGGCTTGGTTTTTCATTGTATTTTGATCCATTTGAAAATAACGTACAGTTCCTAACAAGTTATTACGTATATTGATGAATGAATATTATAAGACATCATTAGAGTCAAAGTATAAGCTATAAAATTTATAGTATATTATTCATACTAACAAAATATATTACATATTTCATTTAAGATAATATAATTAATTTAGCAACGAGTTTGTTATTAATTGATAAAGAGAATAACGAATATTTATGAATTTTAATGCGACATAGAAATCCTTTCATGTGCGACTTAAATACTATTATGTGATTATTATTTAATTATCTGAACGTGATTAAATAAATTAATCAAATATAATTAATTTGAATTGTATGATACGTCAACAATCAGATCAGTTAAAGTAGAACGATTATAGAAAATAGCTTCTTTGTTGCTTCTAAAATGAGGGACGTCAAGCAAATATAGCTCGTTTAAGTAGCTGATCTCATCAACAATATGCGAAACATTTCTAATGCTTCAAATGTGGTGAATATTTCAAAATTTGATTCTTCATTTTACCTTATCAAATTATGCATTTCGATTTGAGTTACATTTCGATTGTGCATTATTCCATTGAAAGATATTTTACTAAATATCAAATTAATATTTAAATATCAATTTGAATATTTTTATTCAAATTGATTATCTACAAAATAAAAAGTTTTGATAAAATATAAAATAATTTACATAATAAATTTATTTAAATTTATAAATAAATATCTATTAATTTAAATAATAAATTAGGAAAATAACACATTATTTTATTATTGTATTTTTATAGTAATTTTCTTGTCATAAAGTACAAATAATTTCGCGTTAGTAAGCGACAAATATGTGATTAGTAAATAATATCATTAGTAAATAAATATTACGTATCATATATAAAATATTATATATTCATGATTATTTTTATAGACGTAATTGACAATTACTTTGAAACGATTTTCATAGAGGTGTCAATTGAATATATCTTATGTTTGTTAAAATTTTATAAATCTATACTGATAACTAATATACAAAATAATAAATACCCAATCCGTTGATAACTGATATTGATCAGATTTAATAGAAAAGAAAAGCAATTTATTGCATAAAAGTAAAATATTTAAATAATTTTGTATCGTTTTATTATTTTCTCTGAATGGTGCAAATTAGTAAATTCATATTTTAAAGTTTTTTACTTTACCATTTGGCGTTACATTTTGAATAAGATTTAGTATCTTGTACTAAAATTTACATAAATTATTATCACCCAAATTTATTAATATTTTAACTAAAATAGATTATATTTAAGACATTCAGCATTTAAAACTCGGGTAAAATACTTTTCGCAATTTTAAATGATACTTATGCTAACCTTGAATAGCACACCATAAAATACAACTGGCAATTGATAATTGAATCTATACATCAGAAAATTATAAAATATAAGTAAAACTTGTGTAGATCTACCATTAATTTTGATAGCATAATATTTGTTAGCGCTCACATTATAATACTTATTTAAACATGTTTTGTTTACAGGTTACCATAGCAACGAGGATACTTCTTTAATCTCATATGACAGATTAAGCATCAGGAAGCTTAAATTGCTTTGCAGAACTTTCAACAACACATATTTTGCACTTTTATGGCATTTTTGACATTATCCCGGGATCATGAAATTTTAACTACGGTATCCCAGTAGTTTCAGGTTCATCCTGACAATTGTAGCGAGAATTATAAAATTTAAGAATATACATTAAGGATAGGAAATACATTTGTTTGATCAGACTTTTAATTTTCAACTGTCAACATCAGGAATAAACAATTAAAATTTACAATCAACAATTAAATCAGCTAACTGAGTCTACGTATTTAATATAATTATAAAATAAACAAAACCTAATAATAATGATAAATCAAAGTTTAATAATTAAATAATAAAATAAATAATTGTTTTTAGATTATCTATAATTTAAATCAAGTTAAAATAAAAAAATTAAATTTCAAATAAACGTCATTTTTATGAATTGACTAATAAATAACAGACGTTGTATCATAATAAGAATTAGAGGCCATCAGGAGGAACTGCTATGCTATCAGGTTTCGGCCCCTAACTCCTCGACCCAACATAGCAGCGGGGCCGAATACATGCTAATGATGTATTTCCTCTGATAAAACTATCTAGTATCTTATTCTAATACAAAGTATATTATTTATTATCCATCCATAAAAATTTGCCACTTAAGAGTTTAAATTTATTCTTTATATTATTGTGTTGATTTATATATTTTACTATTTTCTGCTTGATGTTATTTTTATAGTAACCTAGTTTAAAATATGTATCTATTAAATTATTTAAATGATTTTGAAGAAAGCCAATATCATTACATATTGTTGCAATTCTTAAAATTTCATTATTCAATGTATTATATTTTATATTATATGGTATGCATGAATGCTCATGCAAAAATATGTTTCTTGTAAATTTAAATATGTCATCTTTACGATATAAATTAATAGTAGTTTTAGTTAATGTTAATTTAATGTTCATATCTAGATATACACCTTCTTTATCATTAATATTGGTTTTGTTAAGAATAAGGCTTTCTGGATAAATTTGTTCACTAATTGAATAAAAATTATTAGAATTAAATACATATATATCATCAATGTATCAAAACATATATTTCATATATTTATATTGTTTAGATTTAGTTTTTACACAGTTATGAACAAATTCATACTCTATAAAGCTTAAAAACAAGTCAGCTATAATTGGGCTAGTATTACCACCCGTTGGAACACCTTTTACTTGTCTAATTATAGATGTCCCTACTTTTAAATAATTTTGATTTATCAAAATATTTAAGAATTCTATTAATTCAATTTTATCCATATATTTATATTTATTTGATGGTTTAATTTTTGTTAGATAGGCGTTATAATTATTATAACATATATATGTATATCTTTTTCCGAATATAAGATTAATTAATTTTACTAACGCTTCTTTAATATCTACTAAATCTAGATTTGTATAAAGCGTACTAAAATCGTATGTATTTATATTTTGAAAATTTATTCCTTTTGTCTGTTCTAAAAATTCTTTTGAAGAATTAATACTGAAATAGTGTTTTATACCAGTATTAATTTCGATTACCTTGCAATATTTTTTAAAATGTGCTTTAATTACTTTAAGTATTATATTCATATAGACAGAAAGTGGTTTTAATGTACATTTAAACGCACTACATATGAACCTAGGTTTTATTGGATTTTTATGTAATTTTGGATTCTAATATAATATAGGTATAGTTTTATTATCTAATTCAACCTTTATACCCTTTTTATCCATTATAGAACAGTGACTTGTAATAATTGTTTCTAAACTCAACTCACTACGTTCATATGTTAGATTTACATTTAAATAATTCGAATTAACCTCTTTCATTAGTATATCATAATAAAGCTTTTTGCATATGAAGACAAAGTTATTACTAGCTTTATCAATAGTTGCTATTATATAGTTATCCTTTAATTTAGTAAGTTCTTTATACATATCTTTATTAATTTTATCTTTCCTTTTATAATTGTTTGTTATTTTCATTTTATTTATAATTTTATCTTAGATATATTCGAGATTTCACTATTAATCAGCTTACTTAAGTAATCATTTAAGTTATTATATAACGAATTGTAAATTTTATTTACAGTTTTTAATATCTGCAGGAACAAGAGACAAGAGGATGCATCTGATGGATCAATCATTGTGGTCGAGACGTGCTTGTGGAGATAAGGAGGTGAAATGAGTGATATTAGTGACGAGGAGTAAAGCGTTTCCGTAAAGGAGGACGAGTGACGAATGGGTGAGGTCACGATATGATAGCTGGCAGTTTAGGATATGGAGAAAGTAGGTTCAACGGCGGGAGACAAAGAGGATATAGATAATATAGAGAGGGTGACAAGCGATGGAGGAAAAGTTATGAGTGTAACGATCGTGAAGGTTGGTGGATGTAATTTTATTTGATAGATGTATATTATTGAAAACCGATAAATGAGGGACTGAATGGGACGTGTTGGGGTAAATATGACATAGGATAAGAATTGTATATGGTGACAGGATCAGTGGGTAGAGAACGGACATCGGAAACGACCGGGGTAGTATGAATGGTCGTGTTGAAGGTTAATATGTGCTGAGGGGAGAGGTTGTGGAGTAGTAATTGCGAAGTAGCAATGTTTTCCAAAGAATGACACGAATGCAATATGGATAGAGTAACTTAAGTTAGTGTGGGAATATGTGATTTAATACCAGAGGTGTCAATTAAATTACTTTAATTGCGTAATTCTAATTCTAGCGTTCGTAATTTATTGGCAGAACAGAATCCACAAAAAATCGCCATTCGCATATTTGCTTAAATCCAGAGAAACTGTCATTGTCGTCCAACATTCGCATCTAGACGTATCACAGGCAACTTGAATATCACAAAACTTGCATCTAGATAAGCTAATAATGTTATTGACCTTGGCAATATTATTGACCTTGTCATGTTATTGACCTTGACAATATCGGCATTATCTTCAATATCCGCATTCGAAGTAGAAATCAACTGTTTCTTTCTTCCCATTGTTCGTAAGTTCGTTGTTCATTGTGTATTATGTATGTGTTGCCTAAACCTTAATTGAATTCGAAGTAATTTGTTATAATAAAAACAATTGTTGATATGTAGTTAAATCGCTATCAGTATTCAAACTGCTGTTTGCAAATAGCTATCATTCAAAAGGTGTTTAACCATTGATTTGAAATTTATATTTAAACTTAATAATTTCATATAATCATATTAATTCTCACCTATCGTCTTTAAACTTATTTAAATATAAAGATACAACTTTAATGTATATTTTGAATTTATATTTTAAATATTAATATTTTGAATATTTAAAATTAGTACATCAATAAAAGCATAAATCCATCCACTTGTGTTTAATGTTTTGATATTAATAATGTACACTGATGTACATAATATACTTTTTATTAATATAATTTGGGAATACTTCAAAAGTATGGATTTCACTTTTATGATAGAACGAATAACAAAAGATATGCAAAATATTCATTCATTACAAACGATGCATGTCTGTAATCTGAAATAATAATTTACCATGTGCTATGGATGACATTTTGAACTGTTATATTTTATGCAATTTTTATCGCAAGGTATGAAAACTAAATATTGGATTTGTAGACTTATATTAAAGAATTATACTTATCTTCAAGGAGAAATTCTTGTGAATATGAAAGGTATCAAATAAGAGCGAATACCAATTGAGGCATCTCAAAAATGATACACCTCAATCCTCACAGTGATTTATGCAGGTATAAATTTTCATCGATTCGCAATTTATGATAGATTATCGTAAGCGATATTTTTATTTATAGTGTTTTAAAAATATATAGACTAAAATTAAATGAATGACTAAACTAACGAACTTGGAAGAACGAACATTAGCTGTTAAGGAATTACACAGGGTAGATAATAAGAAAATAAATTTGAATGGAAATAAAGTGATATGAAAATAAAATATTAAGAATAAATAAAATTATACTATTATGTTATAATGTTTGCACTTTTAATTAACGAGTAAAATAATTAAATGATAAACTTAATCTTAACTAATTTATTGAGAATAAGTTAATTAGATTTAATTCTAATGCCAATTAATGCAGATTAAAAGTAATCAGAAGCTGATTTGGGATCATGTTAAGAAACCTATTCATCAACCCAACATACCAGCGTGACCTCTTATGAAATACAGAATATTTTATTATATTTATTAATGTTTTATTGTTTTACTTTTATGCTGTTTTTACTTTTTGTTTTAATTACTGATAAAAGTGTGTTATAAATATTTTTGTTTAAAAATTTCAATTTGTTTTTAAAATAATTTGCTTATTTACTTATTAATATATATAGGTTATATTTTATTGATTTATTAATTATTTTTGAATAATCATCATTTAAAAATGTTGAGAAATTTTAGAAGCCGATCAAGAAGCTTAAATATCTCAAATATGTGTACATGCGATTTACTTTTTTAGTTTTAATTACTGATAAAAGTGTGTTATAGATTATTTTGCTAATCAATATAAGAAACATTCACTATTAAGCATCTTACAAATCTAATTACCTTTTTAAATATTTTGATTACAATTTCCATATTTAAAACGAAGAATTGCTATCTTAATCATAATATTTTGTTTACAACAATTCTATTTTAACAAACAACTTTTAATTCCTACAAATAATCCAGCTAATTTATATTCGTAATTTATAAATTAAATAAATTAATTGAGTTTAATTGTTATTTAATTTTTAAAACAATATTATTAACTAAAAAAAATTTTTTTTCTAATTTAAACTTTAGAAATGTTACCAACTTTTATGACTTGATATTATAAATATTATTAAAAATAATTTGAATTATTTAATAATTTATTTAAATAATTAGTAATAATTACCATAAATTATTATTAAATATAATAATTATATTTGGGAACATTGGAATTATATCAATTAACTGAATACACGACCAAATACATGAAAGTGATGATTTTTTAATTATGAGCTAAATTCACTTTCAATTGATGATATTTTACATTTTTTACATTTCATTATAAAAAATTTATAATATTTATTTATTTTATTATAAATAAAATTAATACATTTTTGATATTATTTTTAACCAATCAATTGACAAAGTTGCATTTTGTTCGTATAGATTATTTGCAACATATTTGAGGATTTGACAAATTCCAGCAATAAATTATATTAATAATTTATTTGTTTTATTATATTTCATCATATTTTACCATTTTTTGGTTTAATTTTACTTTTATGTTACCCTAGTTAAAAGAATGCTTTAATAAAGTTAATTAAATAATTTTAGATAAACCAATATCATTACACATCATGACAATTCGAAAATTTCATTATTTAAAAATAATGAAATTTATTAAATAATATTTTGCCTCTCTTTCGAAGAGCAAAATATGCATTTTAAGCATTGTCATTAGAAGACTATAATAGGTCTTCTAATGTCACCATTGATGGAGGTCGAGCATTTATGAGCCATATTCCTCTCCCTTACATAGCAGCTGGGTCAAATACTAGCCAATAATTTATTTTCTTTTATGCAATGCAATTAACTACATCATCTCTTATTCTAGCAAAGACTATATTAGTTAATATCGATCCATAGTATTTTTCACTTCCCTTCGCGTTTAGAGCCTACAGGAGTCTGCAGCGTCGACGGCCTGCGATCTGACGATGGAACTCTGATTCTCTGGTCGTCAGGTAGACTGCTACTGTGAGACTTCACTTGTGTAGATACCACAGCACCCTGCAACCTTAGCAGTTCGGTATATAGTGCGGCTAGTGTGACAAAGAACGCCGAAACTAAGAAAGTCCACAAATATGCTAACAGTGACATCCGCCAATATATTTTCATAGCAGTGGCAGTTGAAAGCACATGAGCAATCGGGCCAGTATCTCTCACGTTCTTTCATGAACTCGGCACACGATTAATCCACGCAACTTCCGAACCCCGAGCCCGTGCTTTCGTGTTCCAACGGATCAACGTAGCCGTCCCACGAGGAAATGCAGCATGCATAATGTAGAGCATGAGCGGAGGTGGGTCGTCAATGCTGCTTCCGTGATGGGTAGTAGCGTGATATTTCCGTATCTACGTCGGTCCGGCTTGAAGTTATCAAGACAGCACGACATTTGATTAGATTTGTTTTTTATTTATTTTATATTACAGTAATGTAATTTTATAGTAATATTTATTTATTAAAAAAATTTACATATTTCACGATTGTTATTCGGCTATTTTATAGTAAAATAAAATCTTTACAAAAAAATAAAGTCGTACTTTAGAGTTGTATCAAGAATTTTGAAATTTGAAAAACGAATAAAATATTAAACAAATATGGAACTTTTGTCAACCGATATTACAATATAAGGAATTAAACTCTAACTTAACATAAAAGAATAAAACAATGTAAAAGATAAAATTAAGTAATTATTATATAAACGAAAAGTATGCGTGAATGATTGCAACCTTATGCTGGTAAGCAATTAAAAGCATATGTTCGTATTCGCTACTATTTCATTCCGTTGTATCTTAAAAATTGTTCTTTGCCTGCTTGTATCTGTTGCATTATTATTTTATTATTAATTCATATTATCTTTTGATTATTTGATATATCATGAAGCAGTAAGAGTTTATTAAATTACAATTTAACTAAAGTAAGCTAATTTTAGTTTGAATAAAAAATACAAAGAACAATTAAATATCAATTATCCTTAACTTCTAATCAAAGTTAGATTAAAATAAATCAATACAAATTAAGAATTCCTAATTTGAATAAGAATTAGAATTTTAAGAATACGATAATCATTGTCTAAATGAAAATTAATTAGTTATTACAGGAACAAAGAAGCAGAAAAAATTATCCTTTATTTGATAAAAAATCTGAATATTTCGATAGCTCCTGCTATCATCAGGATTACAATAAAATGTTTCACTAATTTTTGTTTGCTTAGAATTGCGTTACACTGGATTTCTTTACCCATAAGCTAAGTTCTAAGGATTCTCGAATTCAATGGTGCGTTTCTTTTGAATTTAATGTGGGTATACCTTTTCTCGATGTCTTGATTAAGCGGGTTAATTCTTCTATACTTCAAACATGTGTCTATCAAAAATTTGGTGCAGATCCAGATATTGTTTCTTGGACTTCAAACGTTCCAACTAATTGGCTGATTTCTTCAGCTACGTCACATTACCTACGTTGCAGGCTTATCTGTTCTAACTATCACTTAATTTGTGAAAGAGGAAAGGATATCACACATAATTTACTAACAAGTGGTTTTCCGCTTTGAGCTATTAAGAAAGCTAAATTTAACTCTTTAGCGCATAAAAATAAAGAAATTGGTTCTGAAAAAAGATTACATCATATAGGAATACCTTTTGTTAGTAACAAGTGGAATTCCGTATTTTTAAAGTTGATTAACAATAACATAAAAAATAGTTTTATTAACCAAGTGCACATTTTTAACAGAAATTTATCTAAACTTCACAACATTTTTAAGCGTAAACCAGATTTTAACAAAGATGCCATTGTTTATAAAATACCCTGTAAAGAATGCAAACAGGTATATGCTGGACAAACAGGTCAAGGTTTGGTTAAGCGTATTAAACAAAAAAATTGTAATGTACACAACGGGACCACTTATAGTGCTGTTGCTCAGAATTTTGTGAGTTTGAATCATTCCGTTGATTTTGAAAATGCATCTATTTTATCATTTGAAAATAACTTGTTATCTCGCATTATTTATGTAATAATTTTAATTTGTTTTATGATTCTGTTTTTTTTCTTTTTGTTTGTTTTAAAATTTGTGTTTTTAAATTTGTTTTAAAATTTATGATTCTGTTTTTTTTTCTTTTTGTCTGTTTTAAAATGTGTGCAAAATTTTAGTGCATGATTGTTTTGTTTCTCGGTATTTTCTTTTTCTTTTAAGTAGAAATGCGGGGCACATTAATGCTTGTATTTTTGTATAAATGTTGAAAACACGAAATTTGTGAAACATTTTATGGTAATCCTGATGATAGCAGGAGCTATCGAAATATAGAATTTTTATCAAATAAAGGATAATTTTTTCTGCTTCTTTGTTTCTGTAATAACTATATATTTGAAGAAAATTATGGGTTTAGTATTTATTATCAAATTAATTTGCTTAAATTAATTAAATTAATAAAATTTAATAAAATTTAATTACAATTTAACTAAAGTAAGCTAATTTCAGTTTAAATAAAAAATACAAAGATCAATTAAAGATCAATTATCCTTAACTTCTAATCTAGTTAGATTAAAAGAAATTATTGTATATTAAATTACAAATTAAGAATTCCTAATTTGAATAAGAATTAGAATTTTAAGAATACGATAGATTAATCATGCCAAAAGTCTAAACTTCAGACATGTCTAACATGTCTGAACTTTATATCTAAGAATACAAATATCTAAGAATACAATTAAATGGCAATAACTTAATAAACAATTTATAAATTATAATTGAAATTAATTAATTAAATTAGTAATATTTAATTAAATTAAATTACAATTTAAATAAAGTAACTAAATTTTAATTTAAATAAAAGTACAAAATCAAGTATAATTTCAAATTAGTCATCCCGTCGAATTTAACTCAACAGTTACAGGCACGTTTATTTGCTTTTAAAAATAAAATAAACTTTTTGCTACTTTTTGTTATGATTTCACTCAATATGAATTCAAAAGTTTTGCCATTTTATAAATTAATTTGCATAACTTTTTTATATTTAAAATATTTCATTGTCTTGTCCGATTGTGCACACATTTCTGTCATACTAACTGCTTTGTGCTATGTTGGTAATTGACAGTACTAACGCATGCCTTTATACATCCAGGGTACACAAACCCTTGCATTCTAGACTAAAGGAATGTACATGTATATAGTACTGTTCATTTGTACGTAATAGCATTGAATTCCTGAAGTTAATAATGTTTTCTCATTAGTTTAAAATAGTTGATACCGTCTTTTCTGGAAACGGCCGATTACGTTTTGTCAAAAATTTAAGCACCTATTTTAATCAATCCAGTATGACAATATATTTCAAATAGAGTGATGCTCCAATGTTGGAATAATGCTCCAATGAATGGAGTTTGCAGGTAATGTTTGTTATCTGTAAAACAAATGCTAAAAACAAACAATTACATTTTTTACAATGAATGACATTTGATTATTTTATTATACTGAGACTCCACTTACTGTAAAACCAGAAACGACGATAAGTACTGATGATGAGCTGCATAAACGAGTTATGGAATAGAACTGACAAATTGAATAGGAATATCACGATTAAACACATAAATAACAATTATATAAGAATCAGATCATTTGACTGAAAAAACTATGTTATAACAATTTTAAGTTAATATGCCTGTGCAGTCATATTGTTACTATTGAAATTTTGATGACTGCACGCTACTTTAATCCTATCTTAAGCCAACAGCAGTTGGCTTAAGATTTAGAAAATCTTTAATTAGTTCAAATCCCTCCAACGGTATCAACATTGGATTTAATAAAGTATAGCTATTTCACGGATGTAATACGCTACATTTCAGTATTGGTGGACCTCATCAGCTACTGATCCAATATCTACATTTCACGTTTTGGTCTTTAATGTTGGCTGATAAATAAGATAAATGCAACTTGCAGTGCCATCAAAAAAGGTTAATCACAACAATGACTGCACAATTATATTACCTTAAAAATCATGAAGCGAACTATAAATGACTAATTTGAAAATAGTAATTAATTTCAAAGGTATTCAAACCCTCAAATAATAAAATGCTAAATAATATTTCTATTTGAAGTATAGACAAACAATTTGTATAGAATTTTAAAATTTAATTCTTTTATTTCAAAAGTTTTAATTATAACATCATCATAATTAAATATTAATATCGAAATATGATAATAATTCATTATAGACGCGTATATTATTTACATCAAATATTATATTATACATCCTAAAATAATGTATTATATTAGGATGTGTTGATATGCCTGTGCAGTCGCTTTTACCATTGAAATTTTGATGACTATTTTTTATTCTGCATGCTACTTGAATCCTACCTATAAGCCAACAGCAGTGCGCTACATTTCAGTATTGGTGAACCTCATCAGCTACTGATCCAATACCTACGTTTCACGTTTCGGTCCTTTTAATGTTAGCCAACCATCACTTGACTCGTCTGCTTTTATTAGCAATTAAATTTAATGACAGATTTTCGTCTTACATTTTGCAAATTCAATTGAAATCATTTCTGATTTCAAATTAAATTCGCGTTTTATAACAATTCAAACGTTGATTTGATAATTAAGTAATTAATTTGTAACATTATCAAGACAAATATCAGATACTTGTCCGTGTGTCGGGCCGCATAAGCATGTTTTGATATGTTTTCGTATATATGCTTTCGTAAAATACATCTTCTCTATACGTGTGTCGGGCCGCGTAAGCATATTTTGATATGTTTTCGTATATATGCTTTCGTAAATTGCATTTTCTCTCTACGTAGAACACAAGTTTATCCGTTCAGTAAGTAGTGTCTGAACCGATTCACGAGATAAGGCCTTTTAGGAATTAGTTGTGCTGGTTCCTCAAAAAATCAGCACTTGCAAATAATTATGTGTCCTTAGCACTTGAAATAGCTGTAGGGAAAGCTATAAATTGATTCGCAGTTACAAAACGCGAACTAAATCCGCATTGCTTTTCGTCCAAATGCTATTGGGATATCAAGAATAATCTAATACTTCGAATGACTTAACTGCGAATGTCATATCGCGGTTAAGTTATACTTATATTTCATTTTGAAATAAAAAATTATGATACTAAGTTTATGACTATTAAACTTTGTCAAATTTTATACAATGTCGAAATACATAATAATAGGCCTTAATTTTTTTTAAATTGAAACATTAATTAGAAATAAATTACAAACTATTTAAGTACAATACAATCACAAGTACAACATAAAAGTGTTACAACTGTTAATGTTTTGCGCCCTCTATTGTTCCAGTCTCTTCATTGTCCGCCATTGTGAGCGGCTTCATGACTTCCTCCTTCTTTTTTGTCTTTTCGATGGGATTACCGAAGCTGCTTTTCTTACCATTCACTGTCTCGACTTTCGCATCCTTTTTCGGTTGTTCCGATTCAATTATCTTCTTCTTACGTTTTATGTCGTTCTTTTCACTCGACGCCGATTTTCCGTTCATATTCTCTTTCCTCCCCACTTTCTTTGATCGCTTTCTGTCTGATTTGGATTTCCGCTTGGATCCTTTTCGCGCTTTACTGCTGCCAGTCGCCGCCGAGCGGACGTCACTACTTTCTTCAGTCCCCGTCATCATCGTCTTTTCGTCGGGGGCTTCGCTATGCTTCTCGCCTGACCCCTTCCTGTTTTTGCTCTTTTCGGCCTGGGGGCAAAACATCACGCCGCTCGTTTGTTCTGAGTAAACTTGACTCTTACAAAGATCCCTGTATTTATTCGTCAAGTGCATCTCTACATTGCACATATTTTTGTTTGCGGCTTTATCACTTCTTTGATAAAACAAGATGTATGCGGACATTTGCCGATCCTGCAGTAACTTGCTAAAGTCCTTGTACCGGTCCACAACGTCATCGTTAAAAGTAAACCAACGAATGACGGGGTCGTTGTTTTTAGATCCGTGTGGTATATGTACACAGGGCACTTGCAGCCTGGCATCACAGATGTAGTGACCAAACTTCGGACAGAACCCCTCGTGGCTGACTATCGCGTGGAGTATATATTCAGTGGGTAACGAGGGTTGTACGCAATAATCATACATATTTAGATGTTCTGGAATAGCTACCTTTGTCATGAGCTTTGAAGTAACAATGTCACGGCTGCAGTCCCGAGTACTTGCGTCAAACACATTCGAGTAAGGACATGGCTCGATTCCGAAGCGCAGCAAGGAGATTATCAACATTGACGGAAGTGAGTTAATTTTTCGGCTGATCTTTACACCATACTTCCCGCAATGGATGCACAAGAAACCGTCAACCATCTCATCACCAAACCTCTTTTGCACACAGGCATTTAGATCGCACTCATCTGGATAGTCAGTTTTCCATTCGGGCCGTGGCTGTGGGATTGAGTTAGCGTCTTTGACTTTCATAGCCCCGCCCAATCTGGTACCAAGACAGAGATCGAAACTCACGTCTTCTGATCGAGTCACTGCGTCACAGTGAGTGCATCGTAGGGTATTACACACCGTAAACGAGAAGAGGTCATCGCAACCGGGTAGTAGGTCAAAAATAGAGAGCAACATCTCGTGTGCGTCATGTTGTCTAAGTTTCTCGAGTGGGGTCAGGTCCAGTATACCCCGTAGGGCTCTCTTGACTGTGCCCTGTTTACTATTTGCATGTTCTAATATGTCGGCGAGGCAATTCATATGTCCCAAAAATGTAACGACGCGGTTTTCAATGTCAGTAGGCGGGTGCGTAACCGTACGATATTGCCGATTTCGTTTTCTGATTGCTTTGACTGTGAATCGTGTTACGCCAAATGGTTGATTGTCAATTGATTCCCGTTTTTTCCTAATGCAATTAAGAATCTCGCTGAAAGCGTGTTGTGTGCGAACATGGATCATGAACATATCGAGGCAAAAGAGGGACCTCAGGATAGCGTTCAAAAAAACAACTGTTGCCTATATTGGGGAAACCGATAGGACGTGAATGACTTTGCGATACAATTCGTTTGGATGGCGCGTGTTGGCTTTCTGCGTCGCTGTAATGGCCATTATTTCGTGAATAAAATTCCTCCGTTAAGACTAAGTGGTTTGGAGACGGATGAGAGATTGTCAGGTCATCGACACATTTCGCCATATTAAGAGGCGAACCTTCGCTGTAACCCTGATTGAGACCTTCCTGCTGTTGTTTTTTGGATGGAATGGAAAGGTCTTTTGGAATGGAAGATTCATTAACATTTTCGAGTTCTTCTGCTGTCAGGAATACGTCAGTGGTCAGATGGATCATCTCATTATTTTCCCTGTCAGTAAGTTTTTATTTAAAGGTGCTCAGTTCTTTGTCAACCATATCTTCGATGCTACCTTGTTTTTGTGACTTTTGCATCTCATCTTGGCTTTCTTCGAAAAATCGTTCGAGCGGTTCATGGGTTACCGGAGGGCGTCCCCATGAACTAGACGAGTAGGATATTCCAAGTGAGGCCAATAGCGCGCGGGCGTTACAATGCATAAGGGCCACTGAGGTACGTTGGAACAACTTGGTAACCGCTACGCTATAGGAAATACCCCGAACTTTACTAACATTACCAGCGATACGTCTAATTAATTGTTCGGCCTTGACATTCCAACCTCCAAACACCTCAACAACAGCGGGTGTGAACACATAACCATGGGCCTCCATACGCGCTCGGTATTTTCGATCCTTAACATTGGCAGCATATGCCGCTGCTGCGTAGCCTTCTGAAATAGCAGCTTCTGCCAGGAAACCACTCTGTTGTGAGTGCGTAACTGCAAAATCCACCGCTTCTGGGGGATCTCCATGTATCAAGATATCTGCTGGTCTTTCACGAAGATCAGGCAATAATCTCTGTGGTTCTAGCGAGACGTGCATTCGAGCATTCTGCGCCGCATGGAATAAAACATCTCGAATGCCATCATGACGAAGGCCTCGATGTCCCCCGTATTGACATGTGAGCGCGTGCAGACCATAAATATCCGATGAACGAAGGCAACGGTCGCACCGATGTTTCTTTGGGAAAATGGCTAGTCCCAACCATAGACGCACGAGGATACAAAATTGTGGCGGCGTTAGATCTACTCGTTGGATTTGACAGGGGGTTACATGCAGCCAGGCACTTGCATGCGGTCTTGCTATCGCGAGTAGTCGCGCTCTATCAAATTGGTTCGCTTGATCGAGCAAGCATTCATGTGACTTCTTATCGACCATAAATGACATTCGTGATTGTTTTGTGTTGGCAAGAGGTTCAAACTCATTTTGTAACATACTGACCATCCGACTCAAAGTGTCATCATAACCTACGTACTCTCTGGGGTCGCGCGATCCATTCCGTGCAACCGACAATATGCTAGAGATATACGCGCAAAATGAGTGCTTCTCTCCACTTCGCAGACCGAGTCCTCCAAGGTTTAGAGGGAGCGCAACTTGTTGTCGAGTGGCCTCATTTTATTGAGTCGCTGTTATTCGCTCAAAGGCTTGCATGACTTCCTGGTCAAACCTGTGTAAAAAACTTTCCATTACTAGTGGTGGAATTGTACGGTTGAAATGATTGATCTTTGGGCCGGCGACACAATGACGCAACAGCAAATATGCAATCTGCGGATCTGGAAGCGAAGAAACAGCGTCGATTGCTTGTTTTAGCTTGGGAAAGCTTGCTCGTGCAGGTGTGAGTTTACGAAAATATCGTCACCAATGGGTGTTCCAAGCACATGAAAATTACATGTCATATTTGCAGATGGACGTTCTGTGCACAGCGAAATGCACTTCCGAACAGCTACCGGATCACCGGTAACTTCAGTCTTTGCCCAATTTAAGTTCAGGTTCAAAACGTGGAACGCCTCCTCTAGTTTGTTGAGGGTATTAGCCACAGCCTCAGGGTTGCCTCCAACGATGCCGTCATCGAGGTACCAGCAGTTAACTTCGATTCCCTCACTATCATTGGGCTGGGTAATCACCTTCTGGATCGCTAGAGAGAAAAGAAAAGGTCCCAAAGGATCGCCCTGTTGAACTCCCTGCTCTGATATTAGAGGTTCCATGTTTCCAAACCTTAGATTTGATGGCTTGTCGTAGCACAAGCTAACCCATGAGTAAATCTCTGGGGTGAGATCAAACACCTCGTCTAGCATTGATGATCGGTTGACACGATTGAATGCATCGGACAGGTCCATCTTGGCCCAAACCCAATCAAGTCGGTTTCTATACGATGTGTGAATCCTTCGTACTTTGTGTATTATTGTTTCAATGGCGTTAGGCGTCGAGACACCAAGTTGTGTCGGGCGGAGAATCCGTGCAAAGCTACCTCTCAGCTTCATACAGATACATTTGGCGCAAAGTCGACGCAGCGTCTCACCCGAAGCAATTGGCCGAACCCCTCCATCTATTTTAGGCACTCCTATCAATGCTGCTCCAGCTAACCACGGCGCAAGCTCAGTTGGGGCAAGCCCCGCCAATAAGTGGTTGACAAGCTGTGTAAGCCTCTCCAATAAGCTGCCCCCACAATCCGCTGCAATCATGTCCTGCAAATGTTCAGGACGCTACCCTAGGCAACCTGGTAAAGTTGACGGTTGAAATGACTGGATTGCTCTCCACACAAGGTCTCGGTCTACTTGTACAGCGTCACTTTTATCACTACATCGCTGAATATCCGGATACATTAACGGAAACTCAGATTGGACACTCTGACAGGGGTGTAATTGAACCAATCGTTCTCGCACTTCCTGCGAAGCGTCACAAAGATCGTTTGACGTCAGCCGCCGCACTGCCTTACCATAGTTCCCTCTCCTAGCAATAGTGATCACCTCCGATACTTTGCCACACCTGTTTGTGCTCCTTGAGTATCTCTTATCTGCTAAAGAACCTGCGAGATCGGTAATACAGGAATTTGCGAACATGTTCAGATGTTCGCTAATAGCTTTTGATGCCTCTCGTGAACGTAACCGGTCTTGCTGGGTTGCTGTCAGGTGAAAGCATAACTTTGGCATACTCAATAATCGAACCCATGAAGCAATATTGTTCCTTGTAAGAACCGCTTTAATCGCATCAGCGAATAACAGTGCAGCATGTGTACGGGTGCTCCATGGAAGTCGAACAACCGTTTGAACCGGAGCAGACCAAACTTTTGCCAATGCCGAGATATCATCATTATGAGAGTCTTGTTCACTCTGGTCTGCAGTCACTCCAACGAGGGACTTCGACGTATCTGAGCAATACGTTGCAATTTGTCCAGTCAGATTAAACACGCAACTCGTACAGACCCACTTGGGAATCGTCTTGGACTGCTTCTTTGTAAGGCCAACACAGGAAAGGTGAAAATAATTCCCGCAAGCGTGACATTGCGTTATACGCTTCCGGTTGCGAACCTCTCTACAAATATGGCACATATTAAAATTAACTTGAGAAATGAACTCGCCATTAGAACTTGTAGGGTGTGAGGCGGAGTGAGCTGACGTAATTGATGATGGAATCAAATTGTTACCCGTTCTGTCCATTGTCGATCTGATGGGTTTGATGGGTTTTTGCAGGATGCACTTTCTTGTTCTGTTCTTGATATTTTCTTGGTCTTTAACTATGTTCTTGATGTGTTCTTGATTGTGTATATTAATTGTATGTTATTTATTGTAATTTGAATAGAACTTGAATGGGTAGCTAATTCAACACCAAATTTAATACGATCTTCTTCAGTTTTCGGGTTATTGATTCTGTATGTTTATTAGAAACCAAAATTTTTTTAAGGTCTTCAGTTTTTGGGTTATTGATTCTGTATGTTTATTAGAAACCAAAATTTTTTGTAGTTCGCGTTAGTTGTAAGTAGTTCGCGTTAGTTGTATGTAGTCGTTAGTTGTAAGTAGCGAGCGGATGTCGTCGATGGTTGTCGATGGTTGTCGATAATTGTCAAGCGGATGGTTGTCGTTAGTTGTCGTTAGTTGTCGTCGAAGGTTGTTGTAAGTAATGTATTTACTTTAGATTGTATTTACTTTAGATTGTAAGTAGTTTATTAAGCAGCCAAGAAAGTTCAAACTAGTCAGACAAGAAAGTTCAAACTATTTAAGCGTATTGTAAATAGTTATTTGTTAGCAGCTTAGAATTTCAAACTTAAAATATTTCGGTCACTTGAATCATTAGACAATTTGTTTCTCTCCCAAACGTAGTTGTCTATAAAACCGAAAAAATACAGTACGTTAAAATAACTAATGTATCTGTTGGCTACTTTTCTTTAGTGTCTTTATAGAGAGTAGAATATAAAAGTAAATTTAAAAAATATAAATATTTTTAAATTATAAAAAGTCAATTTAAAAAAAAATAAATTTTTTAAATTAAAATGATCAATCAGAATATGTAAGTTCATTTTTATTCAAAGGCAGCCACGATGTAATAGTAATTCAAAATGTTATATCCAAAACTGTGGAGCTATTCGACAAAATTATCCAACCAATACACAAATAGTATGTAAACAAATGCCGTCATCTGCATGTAATTTACCTTTAACACAACCTATAAATTGGCAAAATCGACAAAACAATAGAATATTAAACAAGAGCAAACTTACTAATCCTGTTAATGTACGATCAATTTCGCAATATTTCTTAGCAACTCCGGTTGGTGGATTTAATGACCTATTGAAAAGAACTGACGTCACTATTAATACTAACCAAATACACCCTTTGTCTAGATTTGCTACTAAAGTAATACCCACCTCGTCTTCGAACTTCTTTAATAAGAGACGGTATAACTACCAAGAAATCAGATTGAAGCGACTATCAAATGTATCAGCAATATCAACAGAACAATTGTTCAATAATCCCGACCGTTTTAAAAGCCAACAAGAATATAGTACAGGGTCTTCCACAAATTCATTAAGTACATCTTCAACTACGTCATTCTCTAGCGCCGCAAGTGGCCAACTAACGAAGGCAGACTTTCTTCCGCTGATCTGTTATCGTAAAAAACAATCCAGATTGAGTTTGAATGTGGATCCGAATTGCATATCTGTTTGTTTTGATAATCAGAATCTGAAGAACAAAGAAGCATTGAAGAAATGCAAGAGTAGCATTGATCTAACAGGTAAAGTTTTATTCAATAGCAAAATTATTTATCTACAGTTCTAGATAAATAATAGATAAGTTTGTCGACATTCTTTATTTTGGAATTTTGGAGAAGGATCAATAAAACACTATTTTATATTTATATTAGTTGTATGCTGTTGCTAGCATCATCATAACAGGTACAAAACTACTTGCACGTTTACAAGTACGTCAGAACGTGCTTGTATTTGTTCTTATGACAGACAACAGCTAGCGAAATATAAAGATAACAGTATTTTATGTAATGTAATTATCACTGGAAGAATTCGGTTTGACATCAATAATTAAATTGTTCCAGCAGGTCATAATGACCTTCATCTCGGATATTGTTTTGGCCTTGATGCGGTATTGGGATGAACATAATACGATGAGCAACGACAGCAAATTTAGCCAAATTTAATATAATATTATGTGGTATTATACAATATAATTGTGTAGTATTACTTATAATTGTTATAATTTTATAAGAATAAAATCGTTCCAAGAGTGAATATAACGCTTAATCATTATCGGTTGTTTTGACAAATCTCAAATAAAATGCTCGTAAAATAAAATACATTCTTCACGCTAAAAATATTACTACAAAAATTTATAAATTGGTCACCATTTAAAATCTTCGTTTTTTCCATCCAATTTTAGATTTTCGATAAAAGAGAAAATAATTTAGCGGTTTGTTATTTCATAAAATAGCAAACTGCATATTTGCAAGGTAAAACATACAAATAAGCAAATTTTCTTCAGGATAGAGATGTTCTTTTTACGAAATCCATATGTTGATCGAAATACAAATTCACATTGGTATGATAACAATATTATATGAGC
The DNA here is from genome assembly GCA_012934845.2 of Pomphorhynchus laevis. Classification (NCBI taxonomy): domain Eukaryota; kingdom Metazoa; phylum Acanthocephala; class Palaeacanthocephala; order Echinorhynchida; family Pomphorhynchidae; genus Pomphorhynchus; species Pomphorhynchus laevis. The sequence continues at coordinate 73,347 of WNNJ02002631.1, forward strand.
TTATATTCCTTATAGGTAAATAAGGAATGCTTTTGAATTTTGACGAAATCTTATATTCCTTATAGGTAAATAAGGAATACTTTCGAATTTTGACGAAATTCTGTAGTTATTTCTAGCTGAAAAGTTAAACAAAAAGGTCAGAAACAAGTAATCTTCTTTAATAAACTTACGATATTTTAAGTTTTTTCAAATTATTCGTTTATAATGTATACATTACGCATTTAAAATTATTCGTTTATAATGTAACTCATTCGTAATTTTTTTATATAGTTATTATAGGAACGAAGACTCAGAAAATATCCATTATTTGATAAAAAAAATTCTATAATTCGATAGCTCCTGCTATCATCATCAGGATTACAATAAAATGTTTCACTCAATTAAAATTTTTCACTCATTTCACAACATGTTTTTGTGAATCATTTTATTGTAATCCTGATGATGATAGCAGGAGCTATCGAAATATAGAATTTTAATCAAATAAAGGATATTTTCTGCTTCTTCGTTCCTGAAATTACTATATATTTGAAATGGAAGAAGATTACGGGTTTTGTATTTATCAGTAAATTTTTTTGTCAGACTGACTGGTGATATATTTCGATATGTTATATAATCATTTTAATTTTATTAAAACGATTATGATAACAATATCCTCTTGTCATTCGAATGCTTTAAAATACCTCAAATTCTTTGAGATCTTGCAATAAATAAAATGTTAATTTTTTTTATATTTTTAAACTCTAAAATAAAAGCTTGATATAAACAAAGATAAGGCATTAAAAATTTAATGATATCAAGTTTATAGGATTTAAATAAACCTATTTATTTGAATAGGAGTTTAATTTATTTCTACATGGAAATATCTGTTAGATCTTTTATTAAAGAATATTTTATTAAATAATTATCTGAAAAAGTGTGAATAAGAAGTGCTAATTGATTTCTAAGTAGAAGCCCAATAATTATTTTACTATCGTTGAGAAAATTATTTTCTATTTGAGAAGAATATATATTTAAATACTGGAAAAATAAGGTATTTAATACAAATTATCTTTTTACGTAAACAACATTTCTACAAGATAAGCTATATATTTTAGATATTTACAATCTCAGATTACTTTCACATCTCTCTATTTGTGTATCTAATATTGCCCTATCAGAGCAAAAAATGTGTGTATTTAATCTGCTTCTTTATTGTCTAGTTAACTAAATATCGTATTACCAATGATTGGTACATTTAGTACTTTTAAAGACAAGTATTGAATTATTCTCACGAAGTAATAGGCTAATGCTACTGCAGTAGTTCAATGTGTAGATCGAAAGTGCATTTTCACAGAAATAAAAAATCTCAATTACCCAACCTCAATTATTAGGATCATCATAAGATTTATACACACCTCTCTCTATTTCTCATCGAACTTTACTATCTTCAATGTATTTTCATTTTGCATATATCCTAAACTGTCTGTTCGAAAATCATGTTATCTTCAGGTAGGATTATTTCACTTAAATAATTTTGGAACAGGATTCTGCTCTGAAATTCCAAATATAATAAATGATTGAGTTATTATTAGATAAAATTGCAAAAATTTATAGTTTAAATTACACAAATATGATTTGATTTAAGTAATCAAATTATTTTTTAAATTTAAATAATTAGAAATTCATTAAGTTCTGCTTATTAAATAATACCCTATTATAAAATTTAATTGCATTCGTAAGATATGATAAATCTAGCAATTATTTAATTACTATCATTGTGGTTATCACACACTGGTTCCTGCACCCATTAATTTAATCAGTGCTGTTTTTGCTTCAAAACTCAAATAAATCCTAAAAGATATTTTTTGATTTAATGTGTATATTACTTGATTCCGTGTGTATTTGATTTGACGTGAACTATTTTCTAAAATTGGAATATTCAAGATTTAAACTGTTTGGCCTTTATTTGATATCTAAACAATTTTACTTTTAGTGATTTAATATTATAATGGTTACTTAATAAATTAATAAATATTTCAGTAGTTTAATATATAATATTTATTTACACCCGTAAGACATACACTTTTAATTTTTGGATTGTTACCTTAAACATACCTGATATCATGAAATATAACAAAATACAACATTTTAAATACTTGAAACATGAGTATAAAAGTTATATTTATTATATTTAAGTTATCTAGTTATAGTTATAAGTACATAACAATATAGTTATAGTTTTAAGTTTTAGATACTTAAAGCATAAGTATTACAGATTATTGTAGATCAACTATATATAAGTATTTATTTAAGAAATTCCTTATTATTATAAATAAGTTATATAGTTACTTAAGTAAAGTTATAGTAAACTATAACTTTACTTACGTTATAGCCTGCGGAGGATGAACAGCGACTGACCAGCTTCAGTCAACCTTCGCGATTCGCGGCCGCATAGGGACACGACACTGCCAACAATAGGAGGGAAATCGCTAAATCCTTAGCTTACACTCATCGTAATGATTAAGTAAAAAAGTAACAACAGTTTGATTATTGCTCTAATTTTACACTATTATTATAGTAAATATTGATTTAGTTGATATAAATCAACTAAATCAATAGTTGATTTATCGCGTATAGTTGATTTCAAATTAATTGAAATTAAATTTATAATATAAATTTAATTAAATTCAAAATAAATTCAAATAAATTTATAAATTTATTAAATTCAAAATATAATATATTACAAAGTTAATTTTCTATTTAATGTTTTGGTCAGTTTCAATCATTTCGTTAACCGGAAAAATTCAAAATATAATATATTACAAAGTTAATTTTCTATTTAATGTTTTAGTCGGTTTCAATCATTTCGTTTACCGGAAAAGTTCAAAATATAATATATTATAAAGTTAATTTTCTATTTAATGTTTTGGTCGGTTTCAATCATTTCGTTTACCGGAAAAATTCAAAATATAATATATTATAAAGTTAATTTTCTATTTAATGTTTTGGTCGGTTTCAATCATTTCGTTTACCGGGAAAATTCAAAATATAATATATTATATAGTTAATTTTCTATTTAATGAGATAAAATTTGCGACAATTTTTTTATTAAAACTGTTTTCTAGTTTGCGATCATTTAAGAAAAACTGTCGTTTTTCGCACTTCAATTGTATGTAATTCATATCTTTGTTTCGTAGCGGGTTTTGCTTAGTTTTCTGCACTATTAGGTAACTTAGTTGTATGAAATAATAATGCAGTTGCTCTGAATTTTATTGCTGTTTTATGTAAATATTAATTTGAGAGAATAATTTTGGAAATTACTTTCCAAGAATGTGCTATGTTTCGGTACATTTCGAAAAAAAAACATGCAAAAATAAAAATCCGAAAAATTAGCGGAAAATAGCTTTATTATTGTACTAGAAATGAACTTTCCTGAAGCGTAAAAGAAAGTATAGAGTGGCGACCATATTAGAAGCGACATCTATATGCTTTGTAAACTATTGATGTGTTCCTTATATTGACCAAAATCTACGTTCTTTTTTTATCTCGTACGCCTTTGTCAGTTCGCGAGGGTATATATAAGACTTCATTGTACTCATTTACTCCATGTGTATAGTGTAGTAGACTTAACAATATTTCATACGAAACATGCATTAAAATCGAAAAAATACACTGAAATCATTTGTAAATTCGTTTCTAGAATTATTAATGACTCATTTGTCATCTGTGCACTCAAGCGTATTGTATAACTTAGAATTGAGAAATGCAGTAACTGGCTCCCTGATTAATTCAACAAAACTGTACACTATGAAGAAATCTCCTTCGTTTAGGTCTCAAATCATGACTATTAAAGGTAAGTTCTATGTTTGGAAAAACTTAGAAATATAAATCAATTAGAATATGAAATTAGGAAACTAAATAAAAGTACTTTTAAAATATTTCTGAAATTAAAAACTGAATTTGACTAAGTTCCTTAATACATGTTGTTGAGTTTAATATTGCATAAGTCAAATAAGAACTTTCACGGTTTTGTTGTAATTTACATATGCACACATTACAGGAGGAAAAAATAAATTATTGATCATTTTCTACGATATACGGTATTAAGCCGATCTAACACAAAGTATATTATTTATTATTCATGAACATTTTTAACTTTGAAGATTAAATTTACTGAATTTGTTGGTTATTTATATAATTAACTTTTGTTTGTAAAATTAATATATTTTGCATCTATTTTCCGAATATTTTTGGACTGTCTCAATAATTGAAATTAAAGGTACTCATATATAAAATTGAGATCTTTGAAATGAAACCTCGCGGATGACCTAGAAATCGAGGAAAGGAGAAATTTCTCAAAACTTACAGAAAACACGTCGGCCTATTCGAAAGTGAGTTTTGTCTGTCAGCGATAATCGGAACGCTAGGTGAAACCTAATTCGCAGACTGCAGTTACAACCAACTAAGTGGTGACAAAATGTAATAGTTTGTCAAGGCAATGTATGCATAACATAGAAGCCATTTTTGAGAACAAAAATGTAATTAAATAACCGCAAAAAGTAATAATACCACAGAGGTATAGTTGTGTTACTGAGTCAGCTAATCTATGCCATTTCTGATCGTGATTTAGACAGTAGACACGAATCCGTATTAAGCTGCTCGATAGAACTAATTTTTAAAAGCAGCTTTTTCTTGTACCTAACAAATGCTAAATTAATCCAGATTAAGTTCAGAGCCACTTACATTGGAGTGCAGCTAATGTGATAGCAGTGACCGACTTGTAACTTTATAAATCTTACAGCTTTCTGATTTTTCTTATTTGTCCAGACGATTCTGATTTTTCCATTTTGGAATTTAAAGAATATGAATGACATATCATCTATTCATACAAATTGAATCGCTGTATCGCATTCACAGGGATAATTAATTAAACCAAATTTAGTATATGGTAGCAAATAATTAGATGATGCAATTATCTAAGTGCTAATAACTGAACGATGGTGACTAAATGAATGCCGATAATTTTATCAACTGTTAAATTCAGAAGATACCAGATTATTAAAAACATATTGCTATGAATTTTGGTACCGCTATATGTTAGTTAAGCAATACTTTTTGATCGTATGTTGAGGTACTTAATTTGATTTTTGAATTAAATATCTGGTTGTGTAGCAAATTTGTTTGCCAAAATGACGGAAAGTCATTTAACCATTTTAAACTTATCCCCGTTGCGATGAATATATATTAGTAAATAATTTATTAAAATTATAAACTAATATTAAGCTAATTTATTATTTAATATAGAATTTAGAAAAATATATATTTTTGTAATTTTAATAATTTAATATTGACTTGTCATGTGCTGCCTCGAGCATGCGCGCAGAATTTCCCTCGTTGAACAGCAACACTCAGGCGCTGTATGAAAAACCCGGCCGCTTGGGGCTCTCGGGTGGTTCAGATTGATAGTGTGCCTAGGTTTCTGAGGAACATTTTAGTATCCTGACCGAACGAGTTTAATGTGTCAATAGCGATGGGCTCAAAATAATAATCGCGTTGATCGAGACCACTATATTCAGCTCGTTTGACCTGTTCGGCGCTGCTAGCGACTAATCCTCAACCATTGACAGCCATGGCCACGAGTCTAAGATAAAACGGGTTCGGCCAAGTGAATTCCAACACGAACAGTTTGCCATTTTGCGAGGGGACCAACGTAGCGCAGTCGGGCCGCTTTCCATAGGATCGGGACAGACCTGTTGGCTCGAGGCAGGGCGGGAACACAGCAGCCGTTCAACAAGGAAATGTTGCGTGCATTCTCGAGCCAGCATACGACAATCACCTTCATGTTTTTATATTGTATTTTAATTTGTAAATTCTTAATTGATCCAATTCTTTACAATTTAAATTGTTATATTAACTTTATATATTTAAAATATTTGTGAAATATTTCGTTCTATAACTGATAGTACATACGGATTGTTATGAAATCCTTAATATGTAACCAGTTATTTTACGATATATATACTTTGTATATTTTTAATAAAAATAAATTTATTCCACTACATTAATAAATTTAACACAAGAAAAATAATTTTAATATTATTAAGATATTTAATTTATGAACATATTCAATTTATTTAACGGAATAAACAATTCAAGATATACAATGTACAATTCATTGAACAAATCGTTCAATTAATTATTTGTTACAATTTATGTTTATCAAGCTTTAATTTTATTTTATATTGATTAAACAGTAAACCTTATTAAACAGTAAACCTTATTTGTTCTGTTACTTTATTTATATAAAGTAATTTTATAAATTGTTAAATTTAGATAGTCAATTCAACGAAGTAAGTCCGGAACAGAACAATGATTGGGCACAAATCGAGAACCAATATGTATTAAGGACTTGGATGTCGAAAGATGACAGTAATTTAAATAATCATAATAGATATCAATTTATTCCATGGTAAATAGAAAACTCTTTAAAGCAATTTATTTAAGAAAATCTTTATTTATTTAAAGCAAGAATTTGCTAAGAACAGTATAAGAAAACAATTAGTTTCTAAATTACAGAATTTATATATTTTTATTATTGTTTTTGATATTTATCGATCTTTTTAATATTTAGGTTTTACGGTGAAATTACTCGACGTGATGCCGAAATCAAACTAAGTAATTGTACAGACGGTAGTTTCCTTGTTAGAAACAGTGAGTCAGTGAGAGGACAGTTCTCTTTGACATTACGTTTTGAGAATCGGATTTATCACTATCGCATAACTAAAGACAACTTTGATCAGGTACGCATAAATGATAAAGATCTGTTGCCTTTGAATTCATTAAAAAGTTCATTTTTTAATCTTGAAAATACAGAATATGTTTTCAAATAATAATACATTTCAAAAAGTTCTCTATCAAAAAATATTTTTTAATTAATCGAAAATTTGTTAAGTTAATGAATAAGCAATTTAGAAACACTAATGAATGCATCATCTTGTAAGTAGATGATTTTGGTAGTTTCTTTCTGCCTGAAATTACAAATTATTTAAATGTTATTAAATGTTATTAAATTATTATATGTATAATATTGATATTATTATGCATTCAAGATAACGAAACAAATTTCGAAAAATAACAAATTTCAATAACTAAACAAATATTAATATATATTGTATCATAGTTATATTATATTAATTAATTATATTATAATTATAATAATATATCAGAATTATATTATATTAATTAATTATATATTATATCATAATAATGAATTGATAATGTTAATTGAAGATAATAAATATTAGTTTACTTCTAAAATTTGTGTGGTTATCAACAACACAAGAATATATGAAGTTTAAATGTTGCAAAATTGATTGTTTAATTAAAGCATTCGTGATTTAGCATTTATTTATTAGATTTTATTATTAAATTATCGCCATGGTAAGTATGAATTCTTTTCTGCTTCAATCTAGCATTGCTTTAAATATAAAGAATGTGTTCATATTTTAATTACAGCTAAAATTTATTTTGAATAATTCGCAAACAAGTAAAAAATATCTAAATAAACATGAATAAAATTTTTAACAGCACGTGAAGATAACTAAAGTGATGTTATCTTGTGTCCTTCTCAAGGGGATAAGACATACTAATGATTTTCAATTGAAGTTGTCTGTGCTCTTTAATTCAATAAACAGCTTGCTCAACTACTAGTTGGGTAGAATTTTTGTGAGGTCGATTTACATTACAATCGGCCGATTATGATTAAGGAAAATTGGTTGTGCTACGATGGCCTACTTTCAAAAATTTGACCACGTAGCCTTTATAAGATAGGTTTTACGATTTTTTAAATTTGGATTAATTGTAGTTTATGACTCAAGATCCACGAATTGTACCGGATGTTATCAAGATCCACGAATTTTACCGGATGCTTTCAAATAGCATTCAAATACAATCAATTAACTTAAAGTTTATTTATAAACTCCATATAAGTTAAAATTATACGATAAAATTAAGGATGAGATCAAATTAATATAAGATATAATATAAGATATTAATATTAATAAATTAATATTAAGATTAATATAAGATATAATATAAGTTAAAATTAAGATTAATAAATTAATATTAAATTAACGTTATATTAATATACAATAAATATATTAATATTACATTAATATTTATATTAATATGAGATATAATATAAGATAAAATTAAGATAAAATAAAATTATAAGATAGAATTATTTCATATAAAATAATATATAAGATTTATACAATTTATATAAAACCATAAAAATTAATAAAAATTTAAAGTAAAAATGAATTTTTGTGAATTGACTACTAATTATAATTTAAAATAATTATTTTAAAGATCCAAGCTTCTAAACACCGACTGATTGTTTAAATTTGCACAAATGGTTGTAATAAATACTGCTGCTTCAAATATATATACATTATTCCATTACATAGTTCCATAATTATATAAATGGCTTACCAATCATTTGCCTTGCATTAATACGTCATATTTCAACTAGTTCCTAACTATAGTTAAGATCTCATCTATATTGGCTAAAATCTAGAAGGTATTAACTTATTAAGATCTTCTATAGATCTAGTTGAGATCTTCTAGTTAAGATCCAGTTGATTAGAAGATCTTACAATCTTGTAAACTCAACTTTCAGTCATACGAACCAGTTATATGTGTATTATGCAGAATTAATTTACTGTTTTAAATCGTTTGTTACTTATAACTTTAAATGATTGTTTTCCACAATATATTACGCTATCGTATGTAGTAATTACAAATTTAATTATTTAATTACAAATTATAATTTACAAATTATAACTAATTATTTTTAAAATATCCATCTATTTTATAATTAAAAATTATAATTTATTAATTATTTAATAATATTTAAAATTTAGTAAATTGAATTTCCACAGATTTTTGAGTGAATAATGGCGTAGTGCCTAATAAAACGTTTTAAATGTGAACTTCCTACAACTTTCGAATTTAGTATTATATCAACAATGACAAGCGATTCCTTACATTAGAAAAGCTTATCGACAATCATATAGACAACGCGGATGGCCTAGTATGCACACTTTCACCGTTCCTAGAATCACTAATCAAGAATGACATAAGTAGTGATGATTTAAATATCAGTACATTGAAATTGCAGCAGCCGAGACCACTTGAGATAAAACGGCAAAATTTGATCTTAAAGGAAAAGTTGGGTGGCGGTCAATATGGTGAAGTATTCGAGGCAGTCTGGATTGAAAAATCGATCATCGTTGCAATAAAGACACTACGTGAGGAGAGTACTATGAGTATAGAAGATTTCCTATCGGAAGCTGCATTAATGCAGGTACTGAAACATCCAAATTTAGTCCGATTATTTGGAGTTTGTTCTACTGAGGCCCCTTATTTTATAATTTCTGAGTACATGGCAAAGGGTAACCTAACTGAATACCTGAAAAATGAGAAACCAGATATTACAGTTCTTATGCAAATAATTATTCAAATTCTGTCTGCAATGTCATATCTTGAATTTCATCACTTAATTCACAGGGATCTTGCAGCTAGAAATTGTCTCGTTGGCGAGGATAATATCGTAAAAGTGGCAGATTTCGGATTAGCAAGAATTTTAAGAGAAGATCACTATGACGCAAAATCGGGATCCAAATTTCCAATAAAATGGACGGCTCCTGAAGGTCTGGCTTACAATAGATTCTCAAATAAATCAGATGTATGGTGTAAGTGTCGTGTTTTGTTATCTGCATTATATATAGGTAATGATCGTTAAACCGGCTGTATATATATCGTGTTTTGTTACCTGCATGATATATAAAGAATAATTTCTCAAATGATACCATTCAGCGTAAATTTTTTTAATGATTTAAGCCAGACGAGGAAGAACAACGAAGAACACTGCTAGATGCCGTTTCGTCATCACTATGACTCTTCAATATTGACTCTTCAATTTTCGTCATCACTGTGAAGAGTCATAGTGATGACGAAACGGCATCTAGCAGTGCTCTTCGTTGTTCTTCCTCGTCTGGCTTATATATATCACGATGATTATATTTGAACGTTTATATAATTTGACACCGACTTACCTGCATCTAAATCTTTATATTACATCATCTCTTATTATTTATTATACAGCAGAGAATTACGATCAAAATTAAACAGTTTTCAAAACTTTCACCTCGGTAGAGCTCTTAGGTTATTTCTCTAATGAATTTATCAAATATACAACTCAGTATAATGGATATTAAATTCAATAATGCTATTAAACTATTTATTAATAAATATTTATTTAATATTTATTTAATTTTTATTAAATTTGAAATTAATAATTTTAAAATCTAAAATTATTTCAGCTTATTTGATTGTAGCTAAATGCCGTAAGACTTAAATATAAAAAAATTATTTATTACTATCAGATAGTCTATAGTGATCGTCAATTTTTATACAGCGTTATAAGATTATTGCTTAAATAAATCACATCTTTCTTCTTCATGTTTATCCCTTTTCGAGGTCGCACACCATTATGAGTATTTTCCACTGTACTCGATCGGCCACTGTTTCCAAGCTACTTTGCGCTTGTTCGTTGACTTATTCATAGTGATCAAGCGTGATCGCTGCGTGTCGCTTCCGAGGAATGCCCTGGCCAAGTTTGCTTTTTGGTTTTGACTCATCATGTTAAGGGTTTAGAGCAGTATTTTTACAGTCGGATGTCTTTCCGGACGTCAACCCTCCCCTTGTTTCAGCCTGGAACTGGTCTTGGCGGTGCTGCTTAATTAAATCACTATTTTGCAAATAGATGGAGTCTAGTACTTATGTACATATTTTAATTAAATATCAAGTTGATACTCAAAAAATATTTGGTATAATCCAATTGAATTATACAAATCCAATGACACAAGTTAATTAAATTAAATATTCAGTCGATTAAATAATTAAATCTTAAATATTAAATTGCTTTGTTTTGTATTCGGTAGATAAACTGTTGTTTATAAGTTAAGTGTATTCTACCGAATACACTGCTCAAGCTGAAACTCTCTTTGCCCTTCGTTACTTGTCTACATCTTTCACTAATTTATTTGACAAAGTTGTTTTATAAGCCAGCTTTTTCTGTTGGACAAAATCTCTAACTGTTGGTGTCCACCAAGCAGTTCGAGTATTTCCTTCGCGACAAGCACCTAATGCCTTCGAGCCATAACTTTTCACAGTTGTTTTGGCAAGCGAGGATCTGAACATCTCCCATTCCTGATCAATGTTCTTCACCTCTTCTGTCAACCGAGAGAAGTTTTCCAGGATGTAGCCAGAAAAACGTTCTTTGACAGAAAACTCTGCTAGACGATCCCAGCACGCCCTCACACAACATTTGGGTTTACCAGGCTTGTCTAGCATCCGATTCTGCCTTTGAAGATTACCAACTACAAGGTAATCTACAATACAATCTTAAGCCTTCCTCGCTAACTAACTATTTCTCTCTTATGTTTCCTTTTGATATCTGTCACGATTTCCTTACATCTCATTAATGTTAGACATATGGATTAATAATTTAATTAATAATTTTATCATGACATACGATAATTAATAATTTTATTTGATTTAAATTAAACAATAAATTAGCTCATTTTGCATGAATAGTCGAATAATATTTAGCAATATTTAACCGCTAAGATATCATTCCTTTATCACTTCCAACTATATACAACTTTGATTCACAACATTCCAGATTTTAGCAGGACATATTGGTATTGTTTCGTCGCTACTGCCGTGCAATGGTACATCCGGATTCATCATAAGGCTTATACGGCTGTAGATTCCTTTTGATCTCTATTTGCACTTCCAGATTCGAATCTACGTTCTTTCGATCGGTGGGTCTACTCCTAACCGACTAGGCTGACCATCAAGTACATTTAAAAATTCTCCAGTATATGAAACCTTCAATGTAATAAATTTCTAAAACCGTATTTTCCCAGATACCTTTAAAGCATTCTTTCTTATATTTAACACTGATATGATCAAAAGTTCATAGAATCGGGGGTGGTGATACTTTGATGGATTATTTCATTTATTTTGTCAATTTCGCAAGATCAATAACAACAATTTCTTAACAAGAAAAACAAACAATATACAATAATTTGCCTGTCAACCACTGGTCCGTGTGTCGGTCGTGGAGCCAGTGCACGAATCAAACTGTTCGTAATCCTTGGCGACAGGCCAGAGTTCTGTTACAGATATCCCAAGGCGGTCTTCGGCCAGTTTCGAGATTTGATCTATCAACCTGTACTGAGGTCTACCTCGAGGACTCTTTCAAGAGAGTCCGGCATGGAACACCCCTTTGAGAATCTCTAGACATTCTCAGAACGTGTCCTAGCCATCTCAGCTGACCTTATTCGATGTGGAGAAGAAACTACTTGACTCAGAGTATATCCCGGATGACAAATTCCTAACCTTATCTTTAAGGCTAAGACCGGCCATACCGCGACGGAACCTTATTTCGGTCGCCGGTATACGAGATATTATCCTTTCAATCATAAACCAAAGCTCATGACCATAGGTTAATATAGGAACGAAAATTGCGTGGTAAACCGAAAGCATCGCCCGAAGACTCAACTCCTGCTTTACCACGACAGACCTGTACAAAGAACGCATTGCTGCTTTAGCTGCACAAATCCGCTTAACAATATCCTTGATGTTCCTGTCGTTCCTCGAGAACAATACCCCGAGATACTTGAAATCCTCCACATCAGGAAATTTTTTTACACTAATCCGGATTGACATTGCAACTGAATCCGTGACGAGCACATAGATACAGTCTTAGAAGTACTAACCAACCCTGCAGCTTGACATTCCATCGTGAATCGATCTAGTAGGCATTATAAGTCCTCAGGACAAGAAGCCAACAAGACAACGTTATCTGCAAAAGGCAGAGATTGTATCCTGATGGAACAGAACTGAAGGCCGACATCCGTCAGAGCAGCCCGTCTCGAAATTTTGTCCATGTAAACAAAGAACAGAAGTGGAGACAAGGGACAACCCTGACGAATCTCACCAACTACTGAAAATGATTTAGAATTCTTACCTGGAACACGAACACAACTCATATTTGTTCATACAGAAAAGCTACAGCTACCCGAAGATAGTGTAGTACCTTATATTTCCTTAGTACCTCCCACAACCTCTCTTGCGGAACTCGGTCGAACGCCTTCTCGAAATCTACAAAAAACATGTAGATCAGTTGAGCGAACTCCCAAGACCGTTCAAGGATAGTTGAGAGAGTAAAGAGCTGATGAGTAGTTCCACGATTTGGACGAAATCCGCATTGTTCCTCTTGCAATTGTCCCTCGACTATAGGCCGTATCCTTAACTCAAGAATCTTAGCAAATAGCTTACCAGTTAATTGGAACATACTCTTCGGTCACCTTTCTTAAAGATCGGTACCACCACCCCAGTTCGCCACTCACTTGGAACCTTGCCCGACTTCAATGCAACATTGAAGATCCGTGTTAGCCACTTCATGCCAACAACGTATAGAGCCTTTAACGCTTCAGTCGAATCTCGTCTACTCCAGAAGACTAGTCATTAAGAAGGCCTGCCGTTACGGGATTACCAAGGTAATCACCAATTTCGCTAGATCACCCAAGATGATTTGCAGCAGAAATCAGCTACGGAATCATTACTTCATTACTTCCAATTTCAAGTGGTTAATGATGGCTAGATATTTTTGCTAAGAATTATTGGAGCTGGATCAAGTGAAAGAGGAAATTTTTGATATTCCGCTAACCTCTGTTAGCATCTTCAGAAAATTAATATCAATATTAATTAATTATATTAATTAAAATTAATTAATCAATTAATTTTCTGAGGATGCTAATAGAGGTTAGCGGAATATCAATAAAATATTTCCTCTTTTATTTGATCCAGCTCTAATAATTCTTTATCCATAAATGGATCATTGTCAACTATTTAGAAACATATTTCCTCGAAGCATCGGTGAAACTGGGTTTCACCCAAGTTTCGTGTCCGTACTTTGTGTTCGTACTTACAAAGTAAGGACACGAACGGTGAAGAAGAGCAAGCAAATAGTGGTGCGTTTAGAGATGTGCAAATTGGGAATGCAGAGATGTTTGGCGATATAGTTAAAATGTCAGAGATAAAATAAGATGTTGTTGCAGCATAGATAATAAGTTAAAGAGGATGAAGCAGTTATTTAGCTGAGTTATCAAGCAAGTTAAAACAATCGCCATGTTGGGGGAAAGAGAAGAAAAAACATAAGCTATCGGCATATTTTTAGACTAACCTTGTTACGAATTCATTGACGATTACTAAGAAGAAAGAATCGAGAGCGAACTGTTTGGTCTATAAATGGCGAAATCAAATCCAGCTCACTTTTTGGAGTTGGATCAAATAATGAAAATTTTATTTGATATTTCGCTAACCTCTGTAAGCATCTTCAAAAAATTACAAGATTTCAAGATTTATTTCAAACAATAAGCGTGTCAAAAGGTAAATTCCTGAAGATGATAATAGAAGTTAGCAAAATATCAAACAAAATTTTCCCTTCTTTGATCCAGCTCCAATAATTCTATATCAATAAATGGATCATTATCAACTATTAAAAAAGATATTTTGGTCTTAAAGAAAAAATATAAGGAGAATTAGTTATAATGTCTCTTAAAAACTGTACGTGTTATTAGAGAGCAATTCTTTTTACTAACAGAGGTTAGCGAAATATCGATAAAATATTTCTTCCTTTCTTTGATCCAGCAACATTAATTCTTTATCAATAATAGATCATTATCAACTATTTAAATTGTATATGTAGTAATTAAATGATGTACATAGAATTAAAAATTAATTTTTAAAAATAAAATGATAAAAATAATAGCTTTTATTTTGTTCAAAGTAAATAATTAAATAACGATTATAAAGGTATTAAAATAATACTGAAACAAGTATTATGAAAATATTTGTTCGCATGTGTTTATTTACGATGCATTCGCTTTCAAATTGAGTGACAATAAAATATATTTATTATAAATTTTTCAATTATTTCTCATAGAGTAATTAATCCCGTCAAATGCTTATAGATAAGTAATGTACATATTTTTATTAAAATATAGATGTAACGATCATGGATAATTCCACAGTTTAAATAACTTAATTTTTGGAATGTTAAAAAGTTTGATAAAAATATACAGATTAGATAAACTGTTTAATTTGAAAATGGCAAGTCTAGTAGCCATTTTCTAGTATATTAATTCTAGCTTAATAATTCTAGCTTATTAATTCTAGCTTATTTTTAGCTTTTAGTATACTTCTATGGGAAATTATGAGTTACGGTGCAGCACCTTACGCTGGTATTAATCTTAATGATGTTTATCAACTGTTATCAAATGGATATCGAATGTCAGTTCCGGTCAATTGCCCAAAGTGTATATCTAAAATAATGAAGAAATGTAAGTCCTATGTGTATATTCAAGTTTCGTTGATTTATTTGTTTCAATAGGAAGAATACTAATGGTTTGCTAAGGGTCTGCTAAACCATTATCATTTAAAAGATAGTGAATAAAAAAGCGATCATTGGATTTCACTATTTATTTCGACATTTTTTCGAATTGAGGCATTTTTAATAACCAAGCAAAACGGATTTGTCTGGGTAACCCACATCTTATAGGATCGAATACATGATCTACTATTTCAACGGGTCATGTTGTTTATTTCAATTAAATGATTAATTCCGGAATTTATAATGGCAAATCCTATCTTCTTGATTCGTAAAAGAAAATTAAATAAGTATTGATAATCAGAGTGTGCTTATGAAAATAGTAAAGGCTATCTTGCGGAGCTTGTTGCCAGTTGAAGGATTAGAGCAAGTATTAAAACAGGATCAATGATTCTGAAATAGTAATCATGCAGCAAAACAAATAATAATATATTATTTTACTAAAATAATAGATTATTTTATTTTAGCAAATATGATATAACAACAATTCCAAGGAGTTCTTTTGCCAGTTTCGAGATTTGATCTCTCCTCTGGTATTGCGGTCTACCTCGAGGTCTATTTCCCGAGAATCTGGCTTGGAAATCCCTCCGAGGAAGGCGATCCCTAGATATCCTCAGAACGTGTCCTAGCCACCTCAGCTAACTTTCTTCGATGTGGAGAAGCAGCGACTTTACTCAGTGTCCATCCCGGATGACGAGTTCATATCCTTATCTCTAAGGTTAACACCGGCCACATTGCGACGGAACCTCATTTCGGTCGCCTGTATCCGAGATATTATCCTTTCAGTCATAACCCAAATCTCATGATCATAGGCTTAGATGAGAACGAATATTGCGCGATAAACTGAAAGCTTTGTCCGAAGACTCAACTCCCGCTTCACCACGACATACCTATGCAAATCACGCATTGCTATGTTAGTTAAACAGATTTGCTTCTCAATCTCCCTTATGTTCTTACCGTGGCCGAGAACAATATCCCAAGATACTTGAAATCCATCACATCAGGAGGAACCTTTTCTCCAATTCGGATTGGCATTGACATCTGAATCCGAGACTAATATATAGAGACAGTTTTGGAGGTACAAACCAACATCCCTGCTGATTGGCATTCCATAGTAAATCGATCTAGTAAGCATTGTAAATCCTCAGAACAAAAATTAACAAGACAACATCATCAGCAAAAAGCATAGGTGGTACCGTTAAGGGACCGAACTAAATACCGATATCCGAGAGAGCAGCCCGTCTCGTAATTTTGTTATGCAAACAAGGAACAAAAGTAGAGACAAGGGACAACCCTGAAGAAGCTCAACGCCTACTGAAAATGATTCAGACTTTCTACTAAGAACACGAACACAACTCATACTTTGTTCATACAGAGAAGCAACAGCTAAGTGAAGAAAGTGTGGTACTCTATAACCTAAAGTTCATGACCATAGGTTAAGATATGAACAAATCAAATCAGCTAACTGAGTCTACGCATTTAATACGATTATAAAATAAACAATCATGCAAATTAAAAATAATAATCCTAAATCAAAATTTAATAATTAAATAATAAAATAAATAATTGTTATATAAGATTTTTTATAATTTTATCAAGTTAAATTTGATTATATAGTATCTTATTCTAATACAAAGTATATTTATTATCCATTCATACAAATTTTCGGCTAATTATTTTAAATTTATTTTTAATATTATTGTGTTTATTTATATATTCACATAGTTTCTGTTTGATTGTATTTTTAAAGTAACCTAGTTTAAAATATGCATCTATTAAATTATTTAAATGATTTTGAAGAAAACCAATATCGTTACATATTGTTGCAATTCTTAAAATTTCATTATTTAATGTATTATATTTTATATTATATGGTATGCATGAATGCTCATGCAAAAATATGTTTCTTGTAAATTTAAATATGTCAACTTTACGATATAATTAATAATAGTTTTAGTTAATGTTAATTTAATGTTCATATCAAGATATATACTTTATTTATCTTTATTTATCTTTGTATTTCTTTATCTTTTTCTTTATATTGGTTTTATTAAGAATGAACAAATCCATATTCTATCAAGTTTGAAAATAAGTCAGGTATAATTGGGATACTATTACCTCCCATTGGAACACCTTTTATTTGTTTAAATATAGATGTTCTTACCTTTAAATAATTTTGATTTATTAAAATATTAATGGATTCTAATAATGTAATTTTATCCATATATTAATATTTACTTGATGATTTTATTTTTGTTAGATATGCGTTATAGTTATTATAACATATATATGTATATATTTTTCCGAATATGAGATTTATTAATTTTTCTAATGCATCTTTAATATCTGTTAAATCTCGATTTGTATAAAGCGTACTAATATTAATACAGTATTAATACTGAAATAGTGTTATATACCATTATTAATTACTTTGAGTAGTGTATATAAAAAGAAAGTGGTTTTAGTGTACATTTAAACCCATTACATATGAACCTAGGTTTTATTGGGTTTTTATGTAATTTTGGATTCCAATATAATATAGGTATAGTTTTATTATCTAATTCAACCTTTATACCCTTTTTATCCATTATAGAACAGTGACTTGTAATAATTGTTTCTAAACTTAACTCACTACGTCCATATGTTGGATTTACATTTAAATCAATCGAATTAACTTATTTCATCAGTATATCATAATAAAGCTTTTTACATATGAAGACAAAGTTATTACTAGCTTTATCAATAGTTGTTATTATATAGTTATCCTTTAATTTAGTAAGTTCTTTATACATATCTTTATTAATTTTATCTTTCCTTTTATAATTGTTTGTTATTTTCATTTTCTCTCTAATTTTATCTAATATATAAATTTTCCAAATGTTTATCTTTGATGTATTTAAGCTTTCACTATTAATCAGCTTACTAAAGTAATTATTTAAGTTATTATATAACGAATTGTAAATTTTATTTTGGTCGTTGTTATCATTTAATCTATATTTATACCCTTTTGATAGCATTTTCCTTAATTCATTGTTTTCAATTAATTCTAGATTACGTGTGCATATGTTTATTTATTTTATCAAAGTTAAGACTTTTGTAATTGCATTCAGTTTCTATAATGTTTCTAATATTATTGTTACCTATTCTTATTAATTCTTTTTTATAATTACAAATTTTTCGTACTAGTGGCGGTAAGAACTTATACCTTATTTTAGGAATATATTTACTTAAATATATTTCCAGGAATATATCTACAGGAATATATTTCAGGAATATATTTACTTGCTTAGTAAACCGAAAGCTTCGCCCGAAGACTCAACTCCTGTTTTACCACGACATAACTGTACAAAGAACGCATTGCTGCTTTAGCTGCACAATCCGCTTCTCAATCGTCTTGATGTTCATACCGTCCCTCGAGAACAATACCCCAAGTTATTTAAAATCCTCTTCACCAGGAAGAACCTTTGCCCAACCCGGATTGAAATTGGCATCCGAATCCGAGACGAACACAAAAATACAGTCTTCGAGGTACTAACCAACATCCATGCCGCTTGGCATTCCATCCTGAATCGATCTAGTAGGCATTGTAAGTTCTCAGGATAAGAAACCAACGAGACAACGTCAAAATGAAAATGTCAAAATGTCTTTAAAAATACAAAGTATCTTTATCTAATAAATGATATTCCATGTTTTAAAATTAAGATAAAAGAACACCAACAAGAACTGATATTAAATTTCGGCCAATATATTTTAGGAATATATTTTCAGGAATATATTTACTTGCGTAGTAAACCGAAAGCTTCGCCCGAAGACTCAACTGCCGCTTCACCACGGCAGACCTGTACAAAGAACGCATTGCTTCGTCAGCTGCACAGATCTGCTTAATCTCCATGATGTTCTTGCCGTCCATCGAGAACTATACCCCAAGATACTTAAAATCCTCTAGATCAGGAAGAAACCTTTTCCCCTATCCGGATTGACATTTGCACCTGAATCCGAGACGAACACATAGATACAGTCTTGGAGATGCTAATTAACCCTGCCGCTTGTCATTCCATGGTGAATCGTTATAGTAAGCATTGTAAGTCCTCAGGACAAGAAGTCATCTGCAAAAAGCAGATATGGTATTTTGATGGAACCGAACTGAAGACTGACATCCGTCAGAGCAGCCCGTCTCGAAATTTTGTCCCTGTAAACAACGAACAGAAGTGGAGACAAGGGACAACCTTGACGAATCCCAGCAACTACTGAAAATGATTCAGACTTCCTACCTGGAACACGAACATAACTCATATTTGTTCATACAGAAAAGCCACAGTTGCCGAACGATAGTGTGGTACTACATATTCCCTTAGTACCTCCCACAACTTCTCTCGCGGAACTCGGCCGAACGCCTTCTCGAAATCTACAAAACACATGTAGACTCGTTAAGCGAACTCCCAAGACCGTTTAAGAATAGTTGAGAGAGTAAAGAGCTGAGTCGTAGTTCCACGACCTGGATGAAATCCGCATTGTTCTTCTTGCAACTGTCCCTCAACTATAGACCATATCCGTAACCTAAGAATCCTAGCAAATAGCTTACCAGTTTGGCTAAGAAGAGTGATGCCACGGTAATTGGAACACATTCTTCGGTCACCTTTCTTAAAAATCGGTACCACCACCCAGCAACATTGAAGATCCGTGTTAGCCACTTCATGCCAATAACGTTAAGAGCCGTTTAAGCTTCAGGTCGTATCTCGTCTACTCTATAAAACTTGCCATTACGAAATTTTTAACAACAGCAATGACCTCTTTCAAAAGATAAGCTCTTCCGTTGGTTCTCCAGCCCTACTTCTTGAAGAGAAAGCATATCCATCTGATTAAGGAGACTCCTAAAATACTCTTTCCAACAACCAAGAATTTCTTCAATGTCAGTCAGCATAGATACTCTCTTGTCATAGACAATTCAATGAGTTTTCTGCTTTCCAACACGAAGGTTCCTGATCGTCTTCCAGAACATCTTCGAAGCTGACCTATAATCAAGTTATCAGTGCTCTTCGAACTTCTCACAAGCCGCCTTCTTCGCTTGGATAACTGCTCGAGCTGAAGCTCTCTTTGCGCTTCGGTACTTTTTTACAGCTTCCACTGATTTATCTGACAAAGTTGCCTTATAAGCCAGCTTATTCTGTTGGACAAAATCTCTAACTGTTGGTGTCCACAAAGCAGTTCGAGTATTCCTCCGCGACAAGCACTTAATGCCTTCGAGCCACAACTTTTCACAGTTGCTTTGGGAAGTGAGGATCTGAACATCTCCCATTCCTGATCAATGCTCTTCACCTCTTCCGGTAACCAAGAAATGTCCTCCGGATGTAGCCAGAAAAACGTCCAAGGGGCCGCTAGGTGCCAGTCGATTAAGTATTAAACTGGTATCTATTGCCAATTAGCCTCTTTGTGGAGCGGCCCAGGCAACGTATGTTCGACATTCGTCGATCAACGGCTAAATAATCGGCCGGCTTGCATCAGCCGTAGGGATAGTCTTTTCATAGACTATCTCACATCCCACCGATGACTCCATCGGCGGATTAGACAATGGACGAAAATGCGGAAGAGAGTCACGGACGCCTGTTTCCTTACAGTAGCGATGTTGGATCATCAAAGGATATTGGGAACGGGAGATAGCCGAACAAACAAAATCACCCTGATGACTCCAACGGCAGATTGGACAATGGACAAAAATGCGGAAGAGTCTTTGAGACCTGTTTCCTTACAGTAGCAATTTTGGATCATTAAAGGATATCGGTAACGGGAGATAGACGAACAAACAAACCAAGACAATGAAAATGACAAGCAACAAATTTACAAAATATAAATCAAATGCGATGAACAATGGTCAACTCACCACTGACCTGAGGAGTTTTCATTGTCGGGTGCCGTGTGACCAGGCAGTTGTACGGAGACAGCGAAAAAGGAATCAACAAAAATAGGCAACAAAAAAAAAAAAGTTTTAGAGATAATTTCAACCACCATTCAGAATCTCTCACACACCTTAGGATCCAATCGAGGTTTACTATGGTCGGTAATCTCAATATGCTAAGCTTCAGAAATTTAAGTATGTGTTCTTGGGGTCGTCCTCTTGAAAATAAGATAATCCCGATATTTCCCAGTTGAACCAAAGGCGCACCTGATCACTCTCTCTTTATTACAGACGTTGGGCTCGTTTCCGGTCCCATCTAACTCTCTTCAGGACACTTTTGAACCTATTCGAGTCTGATCAGGCCGTCAATTTAACAAAAATGGTAAATTCCAGATATTTACTCGACTTGTGAAGGTTGGGACTGGTTGATTAGTCAATATGAAGATAAAGCTGAGAGTGCTAGTCTCTTTAATTATTTCTTTGTCGCATGAATGCCGTTAAATACAACTATCTGCGATTTGGATGAGTTGAATTGAAGATTGGACGGGGCTAACTGGTCTTTTAATCTTATGAAGATACGGGTGATGTCCGGGACTACATATTTGTACCTGCGTCCTGAAAACAGAATATTTTACCTCGGAAATTAACTGGAAATGCTACAACACTAAATTATCCCTCAACATATGCTGCAGCTTGCTATTCGAAACGATTAAGAATTAAAAGGTCACAACATGGCGACTTGCTGTTGCTGATCGATTGTTTGGTTGTAGCAGATCGCTTATCCGGTTGTAGCGGATTGCTGATTTGGTTGTAGACGATCGCTCATCCGGTTGCTGTGGATGGTTCATTAATAGCGATCCGCTAAATTAATGTTAAACGGATCGTTGAGTAAAGAAGCAATAAGTGTTGCAATCTTTTGGTGTATCATCATATTTTATTATGTGCTTTGGCCAACGTGATTGGCAGTCAGATAAATCGAAGTTGAAAGTTTAGCTTTCAAATCGCCGAACAACATAATAATTTCCAAGCAGCGTTGCAATCTCTCAAAGAAGAAACTGTGTTGCCAAATCTGCAACGAAATAAGGAAAAAAAAATAAATAACTTATCACAATAAGCATGCTCAATTTTCTGATCGCTTAATATTAAAACTTTTTAAATCATCACATTTTTCTTTATATTTAAATATATTGAATATTTCAATTGTTCAGATCTTCATTGCTCATTAAAAATTTGCCCGGTCCTAGGTGATTCATTAATGGTTTTGACTTAAATCTTAAATGCATTCATAAGCAAAGTTGAACTTTAAAATCTTCAAAAGTCGTTTAAGGTAACGAAAACTTTATATGTTTGGTAACCTCTGTATATTTGTATGTGTAAGGGTCTTACGGTTGATTCAAAATATATAAGCATTTCATAAGCGAAAATTGAATGCAAATTGCTTTAGCATTGCAAACTAAATTATTGTTTATACAAGCAAAAATATAACCTTTATGTTTGAATGTTATTTTTGGTAAATATGAAATTCCGCCAGTTTTGAGGTTATTAAATTTTATGATTCACTTAATAATATTTATTAAAGTGTTTCCGATCGAATGTTCTGTCTAACGATATAAAAATAAATTACGTTGTAATTCATTATGCCAATTTATTCCATTGTCATTTATAAATTATTTACTAAAGGTAAATATATAATAAATAATATTTTAACAAAGATATATTTTTGATCATTTTCTTAAGACTGTTTTAAAGTCAAGTAAATTATAGCTTAATTTGAATTGATATAAAAAATGTTTATGACGATAGCCATTAAAATATAATACTCGTCATTTAATAGAACATTTAACAAGTCAACTATTTAGCTATTTTCAGTGATTACTGTGAAATTAGTTATAATTCATTTAAATCAATATTTATTCAAAATAAAACAAATTAAACAAAAGTAACCGTTGGTGAATAAGTTTTTTACATTAAAATATTAAATTTTATTTAATATGAAATACCTAATTTGACTATTCGAGTATATTTTATATTGAACTGATGTTAAGGTTGGGATTGGCTTCCTAATAAAAGACCAACATTCGAGGAATTGAAAACCGAGTTTACACAACTTTCTAAATTGTATAGGAAGCAACACGATACAAATTTTAAAGGCAAACCAAAGTTTAGAAATTCATCAAGTGGAGCCAGTCACATAAGTAGCAATGACAAAGTCATTCATATGGTGAACTGTATTCAAACGAATTTAAAAACAAATCAAAAGATATTTCAACAGAAAAAAACATTATCCGAAGATTGCTTACAAGATAGAAAAGCAGCGACTTTGAAAAATTTACAAAATATTCTAGGCGAACAATGTAATCTTACAACGCGAAAATCGTCTCTCAATGACAAAATACAGAGTGGAATGATTCCTGTAAAAACATTTAATTTAGTTAAGAGTAAAACCAAACAAGATATGAATCTTTACCCATCAAATACATATTTAAAAAGAACTGAGCAACCAACTTCCTTAAAGGACACCGAGTATGTAATTTGTTTAAATTGTAATTTATGTATTAAAAGTATTTCAGCAAGTGATTTTTATTTTTGTGGTCTAAAAGATGGATTATTGACAGGCATGATAATATTTTATTGAGTTTCCAAAATCAAGCATGATAAATTTTATTGATTTTCGACATTAAATCAAGATAATTTCCGAGTGCACATTAATGCGGTCTCAATTATATGCAACTATTAGGATGACGAAAATATTGTAGAATATGATCGAGTAGATTGTGGCATTATTAATGAACGATGAATGAAGACATAATTTGTTGCGAGAATTGTATAAATTCAACCGTTGTGAATATCATTTCGAATTATTAATCATGGACATACAGTCTTCAGACAAGAGGCTGTTTGCGTTCATAATACTTTTCAATTTTGTATTTAGTTTGGAGTTTAAGCAGATCCTGGGTCAATAAGCATATTTTGTTTGAAAATTGCTGAGATGTCATCTTAATGCTGAGGTTATCAAAAGATTAAGACGCTCACTTACGAAAAGGGAGCAAGCTTGTAATTTGGAGAGGAACGCAACAGCTAATGATGAACATTTGGACAATATACATATAATGGATAAGTTAGCATTTGTAGAGTCTGGCAAGTTACTCGTTCATTATGCCAGGAAGCAGATAGGCCATATGTGATTATCAGCTGCAGTATAGTATGAAAATATCGAATAGTACCGTCCAATGAAATAGCACAAAGTATATTGATGCTATCAGTGAAAGTGTTGATCTTACTAGACCTTAATTGCATATGATGTGAGAACGTCTACCTGGATGTTAGACGAATAGCCGGATACGAGTAATTAATTCATAATTCCAAGAGGTCATTATTAATACTAAGTTTATCAGTCTTGCATAATCGTCCAATTGAACGCTAGAATGAAGTTTATCAGCACTGCATAGTAGACAAATTGACTTATTTTAATGAAATAGAAACAATTTTTGAATTCGATAATTGCTACATCATATGATTGTCTTCGTATCACATAAAATTAAAAGAGAAAAATTAATATTTTACTATAAAAATTGAATGATGAATATTCCATCACGAATTTTATTTTTTATTAGACAAATAATTATTTTTCAAATAAAAATTAATATTTTTTTTATTTTAATTAACTTAATTAAACGATTTATTCGAATGGCATTATAATGTTATTTTAATTATTTAAGAAAATTGTTTATTATTTAAAATAACTTACAGAATGTGAGAAAATGAACTACCTACGTAAACAACTAAATCATTAAATTTCATTAAAAATTTATTACAGATCATAAGTAGAACTTATAGTTTAAACCTGAGCTTACGATATACTATGGACAGGCATCAACTGAATGATTAAATAAATTAAAACAACATAAATTATCGAATTGACGTGAAGTATTCGATAAGTGTCAAGTCTAAAATGAAAGTTGTTCGGCACGCGAACATTTACAATAGGATAATACCGTAATTCGTTCTCACAATGTGATAATCAAATGGTTGTAATTCTTGCATTTACGTTTCATCCGACGCCAACATACCAAAATTTGCCCAAGTAGAATTATTGAACTTGCGTGAATGGATTTAACGATAAACAGACTCACGGATGTGGTATTAGCTTGACTGACTAATAAACAGTAAACGGAAGTCCATTCAGAAAATGTGTCATTGACAAACTCTTTTGTGTGGAATTATTATTCAGGTTGGCGTATACATTCAAAATTCATGTGTTGGCTTCACCACCCAACCAATATATGCCAAACGAGTAAAAAAGTTCTTTTAAATGTTTTATGATAATTCCTTATAAGTGATTACAATTATCTTAAAGATGCTCACAATTAATGCCCAAGATAGTTAAAATAAAAACGTTTTCCATTTGTTTAACATATTTTGGCAGGGGCTTTACCCAACATTTGATATGAAAAAAAATGTTCTTTTTATTACAATTGATATTTTTAAAGCGAATAAGTGATATTGGCTCATTGTTTTATTATTTTATAATACATTTACATATCAGACGTTTGATACTTTTAGAACCGTCACAAATATAACTGAAGCCGTTCAATCAAAGTTGGATATAAAGAGTGCAGATGAAAGTGGCTATTACGAATACGATTTCAAAAGTTCGTAAGTACATAAAGAACAAATTTAACGATAATTTGCATAACGAGCGTAATTTACAACTTTTCATTTTTATGTCATTGTCTGTTCGTTTGTGCCTTATAAAATTTTATAAATGTCGTTAATAAGCAATTTAGAAAGTAACGTGCGACCAGCTTAACGACTATTGCAACTATATATTCTTTTTTGTATTTTTTACGGAAGCGAATATAGATTTTTTACTATTACTCTCTTTAAAGGCAAACAAAATTAGCTAGTAGCCATGATTTTAGTGTTTGAAATGTATACAAGGATTCAATATCACTACTTTGGGAATCAATGAAAGTAAAATAGCTTTGCGAAATATCATTAATATAGACGTCAAATGACATTTAAACGAGCAATCACATTGTGAATACGAATAGTAATCACATAGTGAATATACAGAAGACGTTCAATCGAAGTTTGATATAAAGAGTGTAGATGAAAGTGGCTATTACGAATAAGGTATCATAATTCAAGGGGTGCTTACCTTTTCAGAGGTAAGCACCCGTTGAAATACTATATAATCGATATAAAACGATGTAGGCATATACAGTCTATCATTAATTCTTAGACTGAAGGAAAACTTTTTTTGTTTTTTTTTCACTCTTCGTAATATTTGAATGGATTTACCATACGAATCAGTGACGTGTTGAATATACATTTGTCTAAAAATGACATTTCGTCACGTTTATATTAAGTCCATAATATGACATAATATAACAATTATAAGTTCATATAATTGTTATATTAGATTTTATTAAAATTGAAATTTAAAATAAAAATCAATTTTCATGAATTGACTAATAAATAACAGCCGTTGTATCAGAATAAAGAATATAGATCATCATGAGGAACTGCTATGCTATCAGGTTTCGGCATAATTATAAAAGGCTTCAGAATATAAAATTTAAAAATGATGCAATTTGTTTACAATTCATTAGCATTAGAGAACATCAGGAGGAACTGCTATGCTATCAGGTTTCGGCCGCAATTCCTCGACCTAACATAGCAGCGTGGCCGAACACGTGCCAATGACGTATTTTCTCTGTTGAAATTTGATTATCTTAAATTGACTTTATTAATCGATAATTTTATTATTTAAAAGAGACCCGAAAGGATAAATTATTTCCACAGTAAAAATAATTTAATCTGTCGTCCCTAATTTGGCATTCATCTTGTAAGATAATTTTATGGCTACTAATTGTTCTCTGATTTATTTTTCCTTATTTTACTCTGATCGGTGATTTGTCCATGATTTATTCTGTATATCATGTCTGATTTTTACTTTAAGTTGAATTTATACCATTTATGTTGCTATATAGCAATCTTACTACAAAAGAAATTATCAATAAGTTGGAAGATCTTCGCAAGATGATACGTAAAACAGCATCGCTCACTTCAGCCAAGTTGATGCATATATCAATCATAGCCGAAGAAACAGCACGGAACATTTACATGCACTTGGAACGAATTGATTCCGCACCTCTTCGATTTCGTCTACGAGAAAACCTTGAGATAATGCAAGAGATGCTATCGAAGCTCGTTCAAAAGAAGCAAAACGTAAATGAAGAGATTACTAGTTGTATTTCTAGTAGCACGTGTTCCTCGACCTCCCAAGTCGATATTCAAACAGACGACCCATTAGACGATGTCAAAATTAATAAGCCGGCATGCATTGGCATTGAACACTCTGATGATGAATTTGAACAAACAGATTGGATACTTAAATACCTAATTGCAATATTTTTGTCAATCGATCATAATACCAAGGCATAGAACACTTGAAGGGAAAGGTAACTTGTGCCGTTTGAGAATGACACAATTATCTACATATCAATCTGTATCAGATTGATAAAATATAATTGCTGGCTGACTGCTGGGATCGTTGATATACTGTAAATATATATTTTTAATTGAATAAATATATATTGGAAAATTAATTTTGCTTTTCTTTTAATTAAAAATTAGTTTTTAAATAATTTTTGATTTGAAAAATTTAAAAAGATTTAAAATTTTTTAGTAATACTAAACTCTACAAT
The DNA here is from genome assembly GCA_012934845.2 of Pomphorhynchus laevis. Taxonomy (NCBI): domain Eukaryota; kingdom Metazoa; phylum Acanthocephala; class Palaeacanthocephala; order Echinorhynchida; family Pomphorhynchidae; genus Pomphorhynchus; species Pomphorhynchus laevis. Next base: position 101,458 of record WNNJ02002631.1, read on the forward strand.
AAAAATGACTTTAGCAGACATTTTAAGTATAAATCGAGGAATGAATCGATTAACATCACATATGAAATTTAATGTCATTAAAGTAACATGTCATTAAGTTTTTGTTATTAAATTAACACAAATATAATTTAAAAAGGATATACGTCCTGGCCGATGATCAATAATAAGTTTAGCTTTAACCACTAGCCGAATTTTTCTAACTCTAGAGTCTTAGATGAAGATCACAGTCTGCCACGACATCTAATAAAAGAAAGCATCCACAATCGGAGTAGCAAATTCCAATAGAAGGGAATAGGGATAATTAAAAATTAGTCATCATGACTTAGTTGCGTGTTCAGCTGGTTGTAAATAAACTCGTTATTATAATAAAACATTGCACTTGGAAAGAAATAGTCAAAAATTTGTGAAATTTGAAATTACAACCTTTTTGTCTATAGTTACATTTATAGTACAAAATATATCCCTTAAACATATTTTCATAATATTATAAAATATGCATTTTGTACAAATGATTTATTAAAAATCTATATAAATAACTAGAGTGGCTGGCAAAGTATGTTAACACCAGCAATAGCTCTCATTGAGTTTGGGGCTCGAAATTTTTGTCTTGTAAACTGCGCCGAGAATAAGCTTAAACTTTTATAAGTTCAAGCATATATTATTACTTTTAATTAGTATTTGTTAGGATACGTCAATGATTCAAATCAATTTGATTTCCTAATAAACCCACGATTAAAATAGGCTAACGATCCAAATTTAACTTACTTTTTTTTGAGAAACCCCAAAGTCCGTCGTATTTTTGATGCCATCGATAGTCTTCGCTACTAGCATTGAAATAGTTGTTCTTAGTGAATTGATGGAGCCTACAATGTTACCTTGTCTGGATTACAATGCTAGTTAAGTGCTTTAGCACATTGTCAGCTGCACGTCCAATTTCTCTGGTGGCTGAAAAACCATAAAGATGAAAATACCCCGATTTTCATTATTCTTTCATTATATTTCGCTTTTTCCACTTTTCGTAATATTTGAATGGATTTACCATACGAATCAGTGACGTGTTGAATACACATTTGTCCAAAAATGACGGTTCCGTCAGTTCGCATTAAGTCCATTACAGGCAATATTGAATCTTAATATTGTCGTCGTAGATGCATCAAATACTACACTATAAGGAACTGGCTGAAATTCTGGATAAGTAGTGATGCATTTAAATACGAATTTGAATACTACATTGCTGGTCATGTCAGCACCATTGTAAAAGAGCTTATAACCAACATTGCCCCGTTCTCTCTTCATACCGTAGGATTTTGCACCAATCCATCTTGTCTCTTGCAGTGAGCAAATATCGATCTTTCTCCTTCTTAGCATCCTTGCAAGCTCTTCTTTATTACCAGTTAGTGCCAATGTTAAGCGATGTAACACTAACCTTTTGACCACATTCAATTTTGTTCTTGTTGATTTGATTTCGTTTTGCTTTTGGACTAGTTTACTTGCTTCCTGGCGTCGTCCTTGCACCTAGAACCCTTGGTAATTTCTCAACACAACTAGACCATGTCCTGTCGCGTCGATTACGGTGAGCCACCTAGCTGCGTGTTGAGTTTGTAAGGACTCGCTCATTGAATTGAGGTAGCGACGATTTTAGTACGCCTCCTGATCGACCTAGTGTGTGTTGAGTTTGTAAGGACTTGCTCATTGAATTGAGGTAGCGACGATTTTAGTACACCTCCTGATCGGCCTGTCGCAAGGTCGGTCACCAGGGGGTTCTGCGTTTAGCTCATCGCGCAGTTGGCTTACTGCGAGTAGTTCCCAGGGGCACCACGAGGAGGAACGGACACCCCCTGAAATACTCTATAATCGATATAAAACGATGTAGGCACATACAGTCCATCATAAATTCTTAGACTGAAGGAAAATTTTGTTTTCTTCAAACATTTGAATATAAACAACAAAAATGAACTGCCTTATTGAATAAGAAAAATATTATTTGCATAATATTAAAATGCATTATTTTACAAAGAAAAGCTGTTGATATATTGTGTTAGAAGAATTAGCGTGTGCACACAAATTATCACCGCTTATACACCTTATCATCGTTTAAACACAAAGCATCACAATGTAAACACAAAGGATGACCGTTTAAGCACAAAACATCACAATTTAAAATGATTAATGATTACACATATGAATAGCAAATGAAATTGAAATTAAGCTACATTTATTGAACTAAACAATTAAAGGTCACATGCGAACACATCTTAGATGGCAATATTTAGCAATTTCTAATCATTATTGAATTTTATTAAGCAATTGTCGATCAATCGTCGCTGGAGTAATCAGAACTCGACATGTCTCCTTGCATCGCAAAATATGAGGCACCCTCACCACCATCAAACAAATCTAACGCTTGACTATATGGAATGTCGTCTTCGCAGGATGCTGCACTGCATATTGAACTGCTGTAGTCGACATGATAAATGTTATCCATCGCGTTTAAAATGCAGCGTAAATCTTTCATAGGAACGCTAGAAATATCCCTCTGGCCCGTAGAAGACGTGCAATGAAAAATGAAATCCATCTTATCTCTTGGAGTTCCTGAAATATCACAATGACAATGTTTTAATTAGCAGAAATAAAGCAGCAGAAATATTTGACATTTTGCATTAAGTCAATGCAGCTTATTCCCATATGACTATAAAATTTGCTATTTTGCTATATTAAAATTTTTATGTAATTCTAATATATATTATGTAATTAATTATAATATGTGATATATTTATTATAATATATATTATGAACTATAAAATTTTACAATTATATAATTATATTAATATTAATTATGTCGTTTTGCTATATCATAATGGCCGAATGTTATGTGCTCAAGTAAATAGAGTTAAATATGTGTAATTCAATGTGAGTTGTTTTAGTTAATCAGCATCAAATAGCTGATGTTTGAAGATGATAATGGGATTTACATATAATATGTTCGAGTTCTATATATGAAAGAGAGCTGAAATTACAGTAAGGCTTTAATTTAAAAATATATCATATTCCTTTCAATGAAAAAGTATACAAAAATCATGTAATTAAGATGTAAAAAAATTTTGAATTGGTTGATGAATATACTGGTTAGGAGTATATTTTAAAAATGAAAAAATCAAACAATAAATGAATTTATTCATACAATGCAGAATTTTACAATAAAAATTTAATTAATTAATTCATATTAATAATTTCATTCATTATATTTAATTAAATATTCTCAGATACTTAAATATATGTAATTTAAATTTAATTTTTAGAATTAGTAGTGTATATAACGTTAGATACACGAATTAAATTTTCATTTAAGACACAACAAAGATGTTATGTATTTTGAAAATTCAGCATAAGAAAGTAAGTACTAAAATTTTATGTAAACTTACCGGATCCTTCGATCATTACTAGAACGGCAATAAATTCATTAAATGTTAATCCTCCCGATCCGTCTCTATCGCAATACGCATATACCCTTTTCGTAAAACGGTGTAACTGGCGGCGTGTCATTCTCGATGCAGGATACAGTCTTTTGTACAGTCGTCGGAACTCCCTAGGGGATAGTTGTTTATCTCTACCAGACATTCGAATGAATTCGTGGTAAATTTCATTCACATCACTTGGATCAATATTCAAACTTGATGCTAGATAGTGTATTTCCCAGTTAGTAAGTGGACGATTACAGCGATTTCCTTGGTTACCCATTTTCGTTCAATTCGAGAGATAACTGATTTATTTTTTTATCGCCATTTATACTCGATTTTTAAGGCATTATTCACACTGCAAAATTAAAAGTTTCACAAAATAATCAACAGAATATCTGCAATATACCATGATTCATGTTGAATAAGTTGCTTATAATAAAAAGCAACTTAAGAAGGTTAAAGAATTAAGAAAGTTTGAAGGTTAAAGACTCGAACAAGTTAAGAATAACAGAAAATATTATTTGGCAATCACGCTTTTATCGAAGTGGAATATATCTGGGAGATAAAATATTCCTTCCAGTTGATAAAGCACAGAATAAATAGTTTAGTCATTATTACAAGAAGGCGAGGAAAACAGGAATATTTTCGGATTGGAAACGAATTTTCTCTAGTTTAGTCATTAAGATAACCTAACATCTAGCCAGCACACTTTGTTTTAAAAGTAATAAAATTCAAATATTAAAAATCAGATACGTGTTACAATAATATTTAACGCATTTTAAAAACAAAATAATGTTGATAAATGCCACATCAATAATCATCATTAATCGTTTTTAATATTTTAATACGTAATTTAGTAAGAATTAATTTATTATTTTATTATTTAATAAGTAATTTATTAAAGTGGCTTCCGTTGAATAATTCACTTACAAACAAAAATTTTAGTATTATGAGTGAAAATATGGAGAAGGATAAATAATACATAAAGAAGGAATGATAGTGTAGATAAAGCAAGATTCAATTTGGAGGATAATCAATGACGATCGATTTAGATCATATTGGACTGAAGTTGTTTCATAGAGCTATGGGGAAAGTGAGAATACAGAATGCTTACCGGGATAGAAATATAGGCTCGCGGATTACTTGCATCGAATGAAATAAGTTCGAAGTTAAATTTTATTGGAATAGGAGTTCGGTATAGTTGAATCTGAGGATTATAGAATAAAGTTAGGAGTAGCTCAAACTTTTATAATAAGAAAGGTTGAGGTAGGTGGGCGAATTATAAGTACGGACACGAACGATGAAAGTAAGCAAGCACATAAGAGTGCGTTGATAAATGTGCCAATTGAGAATACATAGATGTTTGAAGATATGGGTAAAATGTCGAAGATAAAATAAGATGTTGTTGCAGCATAGATAATAAGTTAAAGAGGATGAAGCACATATTTAGCTGAGTTATCAAGCAAGTTAAGGAATTCTCCAAGTTGGGGGAAGAGTAGAAAAAACATAAGCTTTTGGCATATTATAAGACTAACTTTGTTACGAATGCATTGACGATCACTAAGAAAAGAAGCTAGAGCTCACTTGAAAAATTTGGAATATATATAATTTATATATATATATATATATATATATATATATATATATATATATATATAACGAATAGTTGCTAGGTCACACGAGGTGACTTTCGCATTGAAAACCAGCTACAGAATCCTTCCTTCATGATATCCAATTCCATACACCCTGACTACTAACGGCGCCATTGCCACAACCGTTTTCGTTTCGCCCGCTTTTTGCCACATGTTGGTAGCCCCGGGCTCGTCAGAAGGCTGACTACCAACTCTTCGCCTTTTGAAATTTGACTTATACGAGATTCGAGCTATCGCTCTCTGTACTTGGCTTGCGCTCTTGACTGCTAGGCTACGAATCCAGGATTACCAGATTTCACACAGTATATGAAACCTTCCATCATGATATCCAGAAACTGCATTGTCCGAGATGCAGTTTCTGCATCTCGGACAATGCAGTCTCGGACAATGCAGTCAGAAACTGGTAATCCAGGATTACCAGTTTCAATGCAGTTTTTCTGATATCCAGAAACTGCATTGTACAGAGAGCGATAGCTCGAATCTCGTATAAGTTAAATTTCAAAAGGCGAAGAGTTGGTAGTCAGCCTTCTGACGAGCCCGGGGCTACCAACATGTGGCAAAAAGCGGGCGAAACGAAAACGGTTGTGGCAATGGCGCCGTTAGTAGTCAGGGTGTATGGAATTGGATATCATGAAGGAAGGATTCTGTAGCTGGTTTTCAATGCGAAAGTCACCTCGTGTGACCTAGCAACTATTCGTTACATAAATAAGAATCCATCAAAGGATCACCAGTCCCGATTCCAATCGATCTTCATGATCTCAAACCGTAAAATCTATAATAAGCATGCCAGAGAAGCAACTCGGACAATGCAGTTTCTGGATATCATGATGGAAGGTTTCATATACTGTGTGAAATCTGGTAATCCTGGATTCGTAGCCTAGCAGTCAAGAGCGCAAGCCAAGTACAGAGAGCGATAGCTCGAATCTCGTATAAGTCAAATTTCAAAAGGCGAAGAGTTGGTAGTCAGCCTTCTGACGAGCCCGGGGCTACCAACATGTGGCAAAAAGCGGGCGAAACGAAAACGGTTGTGGCAATGGCGCCGTTAGTAGTCAGGGTGTATGGAATTGGATATCATGAAGGAAGGATTCTGTAGCTGGTTTTCAATGCGAAAGTCACCTTGTGTGACCTAGCAACTATTCGTTACATAAATAAGAATCCATCAAAGGATCACCAGTCCCGATTCCAATCGATCTTCATGATCTCAAACGGTAATATATATATATATATATATATATATATATATATATATATATATATATATATATATATATATATATATATAGTTTCTTATGGGATCATGAAGATCGATTGAAATCGGGACTGGTGATCCTTTGATGGATGCTTATTTATGTATTGAATAGTTGCTAGGTCACACAAGGTGACTTTCGCATTGAAAACCAGCTACAGAATCCTTCCTTCATGATATCCAATTCCATACACCCTGACTACTAACGGCACCATTGCCACAGCCGTTTTCGTTTCGCCCGCTTTTTGCCACATGTTGGTAGCCCCGGGCTCGTCAGAAGGCTGACTACCAACTCTTCACCTTTTGAAACTTGACACATCCGAGATTCGAGCTGTCGCTCTCCGTACTTTGGCTTGCGCTCTTGACTGCTAGGCTACGAATCCAGGATTACAATATTTCACAGAGTATATGAAACCTTCCATCATGATATCCAGAAACTGTATTGTCCGAGATGCTCTCTGGCATGCTTATTATAGATTGTTTCTTATGGGAATCATGAAGGAAGGATTCTGTAGCTGGTTTTCAATGCGAAAGTCACCTTGTGTGACCTAGCAGCTATTCAATATATATAGTTCTGGTTGTATGCTAAACTGTCTTCCAGGATCACCCATGATTCGTTTATATATTTCAAATTTTTCAATAAACTGGTGGTTAAAAGATGACAACAATTTACAACGTTATTTTACTAGTTTCGCGTTTCACACGCTTTTTCAAAAAATTATGTCACAAATCTACAATTACAGAGCTTCGTATGTGCTACAAAATCCGCGTAAGAAATCAGTCATTTTCTGACCATTCAAAAATTGTGCCGCTATTTAAACCATATGATTTGTAAGTTCTTAATTGACCTTGCCACCTCGATTCTTTTATTAAGCGTTCTTTAATTAGTGGTATATTATTTTCAACTACTATGTATTCCATCATTGATTCATCTCCGTTGTGTTGCTTCACTATATGTGTTACAATTCCATCTGTATTATAGTTTTTATTATTTTCTGGATTGTTGTTTTTAGAATTAAGTAATGATTTGATGTCTGCCCTTCTGTTGTTTAGCCTTTCACTAAGGGATCTCTTTAACTCTCCTATATATTGCAGGTTACATTCTTTGCACCTGCCTACATATATAATGTTTTTAGTCGTACAACAGTTATTTCCTTAAATAGAATATTTTAGATTCGTAGATGAACTTAATATTGTATCTGATTTGACGATACATTCGCAGGTTTTGCATCTTGGTCGTTTACAGCTCTTGCAGTCACCTGGTTCACGCGAATAATTATTTATTATGTTTGAATCAAATTTTGATTTAACTAAATGAGTAGAAATCTTATTTGTAGATTGGAAGCAAATACAAGGTTCAATGCCTTTGATGTTATATCTAGAGCAGACAAGTTTATATGCTTTTTTGATATCTCTATTTATGGTCTTTATTCCATTATGATAAGGTTGTGTTACATATACCTTTTCGGTTGGAGATGCCATCTGTAGCCATCGTTCCCTTGGTCGTCGTCTTATCTTGGAAAACTCTCTGTATATAGATCTGTTAGTATATCCTCTAGATATCAGTATTTTTTCAATGATAAAAAGGTTGTTCTCAAACTGATAGTCGTCGGAACAGATTCTCCTCATTCGTAACGCTTCATTAAATATGACCGCTCTCTTTACTGTGCTACTTTGGTCGCTGTTTGCATGTAAATATAACGGATTGTCTTCAGGCTTTCGATAAGCAGTGGTTTTGTAGATTCCGTTCCATTTATAAACAGTTGTATCCAAAAAGTTTACACTCTCACCGTAAGTGAAGGTAAATTCCAAGACGTTAAATTCATTAAGCCTCTTGAAGAATTCGAGTAGCGTAGATTCTCCATGTGTCCAGACCATAAAAACGTCATCTATGTACCGCCACCAAATAACAGGTTTGTACGATTGTGAGTCCATGAACTTCTGTTCGTAATCGGCCATGAATATGTTTGCGTATGTTGGTGCACAAGGCGTGCCCATGGCAGTTCCATTGTTCTGGATAAACTTATCACCATCCCAGTCAAAGATATTGTTTTCAAGAATGATTTTTAAAGAGTCTGTGACAAAGTTTACTCTAGTATTCTCCCAATTAAGGTTTTCTAGGAAATTCTTGACGGATGAAATACCTTGTTCATGGGGGATACTAGTGTACAAAGACTTGACATCTATGGTTGCTAATATTGCGTTAGGAGATAGTGAGTCTTTAATTACTTCAAGTTTGTTCAAAATGTCCAGGGTACCTTTAAGATAAGATGGAATACAATTGAGATGTGTGACTAATAGATCATGCACTCTTCTCGATAAGTATTCAGTTGGTGTTCCATTGCAGCTTATTATAGGCCTTCCAATGTAAGGTCTATGATCTTTGTGCGTCTTTGGGAGCATGTAGAAGCGTCCCCAAGTTTCTTCACCTTTGCAAATTGCGTCCTTATCTTCTAGAGAGAGTACGTTCAATGATACATACTTAAGAATATGTTCCTCTAGTTTTGCACTAGTTTCGTTTAACAATGATTCCGAACATTTACTATATGTGCTTGAATTAAGATGTCTATTAGCTTCGTCAACGTATTCTGTTTTTTCCAAGCTACAGCTTGGCCTGACTTGTCCGCTTTTTTTATAATTATATCCTTACACAGCTTCAATGATCTTAATGTGGCATGTTTTTCTTTCGACAAATTGTTTTTTGCTAGATAGTTCGGGGTGAGGCTCATGTACTTGTTCCAAACTAAAGCTGCTACACTGTTTTCAGCCGATTTTTTAATGGCGGAATTTGTTATATTACTAAACATGCGTTTGATTATTGATCTCAATGAAGTTGCTATATTGTACATATTAAATTCGTTAGTGCTTATATTATACCCAAGAGCTATTAAGGATGGTCCGCACAGCAATTCGATCTGGTTAAGAGCGAAAGCCTCAGACAATTAAGCAAAGTGTCGGAAACGCCTTTATTCACAATGTCACACAAGCATCCGAAACGACCAGTGTGTACCTCATTCTACTGATGAGTGTTGCCGGGTACTCATCATTTCGATGCTGAAGTAGTCGTCTAGAAGTGACATGGTGACTGAAAGTCGTGAATCGAAGTCCAGTCTATCAAGCAACACCATTTAGTATAAATGCCGTATTTCGTAAGAAATCCTGGACCGTTGTCTACTCAGCACATTCGTGAATTACTATTATACATGCCGTATCCATTTAGGATCCAACGAGTGTAGCGACAATTCATCAACAACCTCTGCCTAGTGTTTAAGGATGGTCCGCACAGCAATTCGATCTGGTTAAGAGCGAAATCCTCAGACAATTAAGCAAAGTGTCGGAAACGCCTTTATTCACAATGTCACACAGGCAACCGAAACGACCAGTGTGTACCTCATTCTACTATTGAGTGTCGCCGGGTACTCATCATTTCGATGCTGAAGTGGTCGTCTAGAAGTGACATGGTGACTGAAAGTCGTGAATCGAAGTCCAGTCTATCAAGCAACACCATTTAGTATAAATGCCGTATTTCGTAAGAAATCCTGGACCGTTGTCTACTCAGCACATTCGTGCATTACTATTATACCTGCCGTATCCATTTAGGATCCAACGAGTGCAGCGACAATTCAGCAACAACCTCTGCCTAGTGTTTAAGGATGGTCCGCACAGCAATTCGATCTGGTTAAGAGCGAAAGCCTCAGACAATTAAGCAAAGTGTCGGAAACGCCTTTATTCACAATGTCACACAGGCAACCGAAACGACCAGTGTGTACCTCATTCTACTGATGAGTGTTGCCGGGTACTCATCATTTCGATGCTGAAGTGGTCGTCTAGAAGTGACATGGTGACTGAAAGTCGTGAATCGAAGTCCAGTCTATCAAGCAACACCATTTAGTATATATATAATGTATAATGCTGTTTTCGCATTGAAAACCAGCTACAGAATCCTTCCCTCATGATATCCAATTCCATACACCCTGATATATATATATATATATATATATATATATATATATATATATATATATATATATATTACATATATATGTATATATATAATCTTTAAAGTACAAAATTCCACTTCAGAATTTTAATTTATTTTCAATAATACTTTGTTGATTTATATATTTTACAACTTTCTGTTTTCTTAAAATCTTTATAGTATTCTAGAATAATAATATAAATTATTAATTAAATACATACGCAATGTGACAACGTAAGAAATATGGATATCTTCCAAAGATACAGGGTCGCCCTAATCGTGAGCCAAATGCAAGAGACCAGACTCTGGTGGAACGGCCACGTGTTGCGAAGTGAAAATTAATCCTTTGCAAATACCGCCTTAAAGAATGATATCAGAGGCAAACGTCCGAGAGTCGACCCAAGCGACGATGGCTAGATGGCCTTCATACAGATCTAAAGGCATCTGGACTTCATCTACATTAGGCTCAAGATAGGGCTAAATCCCACATAGCCAATCCCGCCTTAAATCAGGACAAAGGCTGAAGAAATAGATTAGAGCTAGATACTTATATATCATCAATACATCGAATTTTATCAATATTATCAAATTTATTCAATTTGGTTTAAATTTATTCTATTTTAATTGAAGGCTTTTTGTCGGATATGTTTAGATAAATTATAAATTATATTTAAAATTATATCATAAATTATCATCAATATTAGTTTTATTGCGGATTAAACTTATTGGATAAAATCATTAGTGTTAAATACAAACATTTCATCAATATACAAACATATATTTTATATATTTATATGGCTTTTGATCCATTTTTTAAACAATTCCTTATAAAAACACTAGTATTTTTATATTTGCAATTTTGTGACAGGATCAATAAGACGAATTTGTTTTTATATTTCCCTAGCTGGTATATTTTTATATTTTGCTAGAAACATAGGTTTCCTGATTATGCTAGCGCCAGCTAGCGAAATATAAAAATAAATTAGTGCTTGTTGATCCTGCCCCAAAATACCAAATAAAAAATACATCATTGCGTTTGTGCATTTTGTGATGAATTCTCTCGTATTCTAAAAATGTCATAAAAGCTTTTTCATCTCTTAAAATTTTATACTAATTGTTCTAGCTTCATTGATCGTAGCTTTAGGTTACATACATGTTCTCCATTTTACCAAGCGTATTTGGCCAAAAGCCGACTGCGCATTGCTTTGGAGATATATTATATACTCATATGATATTTCATGTGATACAAATTACCTGGTTGCCTCTGTTTTCGCATTGGTTAGAAATAACTAATGCAAGTTGCGAGGCTAGATTATTTTGTTCCGTCGCTTATGCTTAAGTACAAGTTGCTTTGAGCTCAGATTCGGACAACAGGAATTAAAAAAAATCGATGGATAAAAGTTCAGTAAAGGAAATCAAATCCCTAATTCTCACTGCGTGATAACCAAAAATAAATTAGAACAGAACGTTAAGCTTAATAGAATTACTGTAACGGTACGATAATGAGCACATCCGCTGTATGCAAAACTGAATATCTAATGGTTACTTAGCTTTCGATCGTATTTGTTCAAATGATATGGAACAAAGGCGAGACGCAAGAAGCAAAATATTTTCCTCTGGCAACCCTTCTACAACAGATTACATTAAAAATGGGCATTTCAATATTAACAAAACGCAACGTAATTCTAAACGGCATAGCAGAATCATGCCCCAGCGATCCATAAAGCAGATTGAATGAAGATGTTTCTCAATTGCGTAATATGTGTATAATATTAATGAAGAGTGAACCCACTTCATCATCGGGTGCCCCTACGTATTTCGACAACGCGACCTTGTGGATTTGACGTGCTAGATAACATTGAGCTTAAAAGAATTATTGTAAGCAATCCAGTACAAGAAAAATTAGATGTTACAAAATTAGTTAAAATGTTAAACCCTAACCCTACCAGGCCAACAACTTTTATTGTAGAATGGTAACTGAGAAAATTTCAAAATTCTTACATGACCCGTTTAAACCACTTAATTGTGATGCATTCATCAATATCTAGTACGGACGATTTTCTGAGATGTCTTAACGCTAAGGAAAAACCGGTTAGATTTAATTCACATTTAGATATAGAATTTTCGTATACAACAACTTGTAGCTCAAGTTATCAACTATTATCTTCAACGGGATTAGGAAGAAGTTATCAAGATCGTTATATATTGTTTTAATAACAATACGAATTGGACGGCCTATAAGCAAATAAATGGTAAGGCAATGAGCACATCAGTTGTATGCAAACCTGTATGTTTTATATCTACGAAAAATTCATCGAAAAACAACCGACGCATGCCCTTTGTTTATAATTTTAGCACATGTTCATTGTACGATTTACGAGTTTTGTCTCAAAAATGTAATTTCTGAATTATGTAATTTAACTTGGCATGCGTATAAACAGAGGTACCGACGATCGGCATCCTTTCTATTCCAAAGACCAAGTGTGGCCGTTCAACGAGGCAACTCATCATGTATCTAGGAGAGCATGAATGATTGCGAGCCCAAAATAAACTTAATTGATTTCCTTTGAAATGTTTACGTTTTCAGCATTTTTGTTGATTTGTAATAATTTAATGTCATGTAATTTAAATTATTTTTCAATTTTTAATCACAATATTTTACACTATTACTATTATAAAACGTTCTGTGTTTAATCGATTTGAATAAAAAATTTATATTGAGGTATTTTCAAAATTTATGTATCCAAAACTGATAAAACATTGTGGGGTTGTGATAGAAAATTTCGAGCTATTTTAAATTCATATTAATATTTTTATTAAATTAAATTTAACTTAAGCTTCTCAAAGCGATCTGATATTTGTGTCAGGGATAATATGAAATTGTATAATGTTGTTGACAAAATTTTAAAAGTTTTGCTTATGAAATATGGTTTTTGTAAAAATAAAATTAAAATCTATTTTTCCGCTGATAGAGGCTTATCCATAATATGCTTTATATGTGAAAAGTCAATAAAATCAATATTTTGCAAGCATTCATTTGTAAACAGCAAAAATACGCTGTGGTATCACATTTAATTACTCTATCATTTATATTTAACTTTACCTACAATTTGTCTTAGATTTGGTTATATTATTATTTTTCTCTGGTTATTGTGATAACCAGAGAGAATAAATGGCTTTTATTCACAAATCTACAAATAGTAGGTAAAGTTAAATATAAATGATAAAGTAATTAAATGTGATACCACATTCATCCCATGTGATAGTTTTGGAAGTATGCAGGACTTCTTCGACTTCTTGTACTTCGTCGGTAGAATTCTCTAGTTGTCACGGGATGATGGTTTGCCTCAGGAATTGATGTCCTCTTTGAACTCAAGTTCATATCGATATTGTCAGTGGCATCATATTGCTTTCCGTTTTTGTTATCATCTTCATAGTCTGGCTAGTTCCTATCGAAGCTATCTTGACAGTCGTCATCCCCGTCCCTTGACAATCCCGAACTATTGAAGGTAGTGGTATTAAACGGCCTGATCCTAATCGTGTCTCACCTTTGCGAGAACTGCAGGTACCTCAAAATAAACGTCAACTGCGAATAATTGTCGGCCTTTTCTCACATTATTCCAAATGGATTCAAAATTTTTCGTCGCAGATTCGTCCGTTAACTGAAACCATGATATTTCCTATTACACCTGCAGCAAAGCGCTCATTTGAGATAATTCGTGATCGTATTATTTCAGCTACTCTAACACCCATTGATTTCAATAAGACATTTACAGTAGAGACTGACGCATCCCTTTATGCTATCGGTGCTGTATTAACGCAGGATAACAAACCCGTCGCATTTTATTCGCATACACTTAGTAAGAGTGTCGTTGGACATTCCGCTATTGAGAAAGAGGCCCTTACCATCGTTGAAGCATTTCGATACTGGAGGCACTATTTGTCTGGACGAACTTTCAATGTTCTAACGGATCAAAGGTCAGTTTTATTCATATTTAACAGGAATCATAAGAGTAAAATTAAAAATGAAAAAGTGCAAAGATGGCGTCTCGATCTATCTGAGTTCAAATATTGTATACTTTACCGGCACGGAAAGTTGAATTATGCGGCCGACTCAATGTCTAGGGATATTTGTGCTTCAAGTTGCGGTTACTTTAACAAACAGAAAGATCTCAAGCTTCTTTATAAACTTCACGCTACGCTTTGCCACCCAGGAATCAATCGTTTGTATCACTTCGTTCAATCGAATCAACTTCCATATAGCACTGAAGACGTTCGTTATGTTGTATCTCATTGCGTTACCTGTTCGTTGTTGAAACCAAACTTCTTCAAGCCTCCAAAAACTGCCCTCATCAGAGCGACACGACCTTTCGAAAGAATTTCACTTGACTTCAAAGGTCCTTTGCTCAGTTCATCAGGCAAGAAATATTTGCTTACAGCCGTCGATGAATATTCTCGTTATCCCTTTGGATTTGCATGCCGTGATATGTCCGCTCAAACAGTGATAAATTGCCTGCGTGGTATAGTGACAATATTTGGTCCACCTGAATTTGTACATTCCGATCGCGGGTCATCCTTCATGTCGAAAGAATTCTCTGATTATCTGGAGAGTATTGGCACGGTAGCAAGTCACTCTTCTCCGTACAATCCGTTAGGCAACGGACAGATCGAACGCTATAACGGTATATTATGGAGCGCTGTACTTTTGCGGCTTAGAGACTACAATCGTCCGGTTGCTGCTTGGGAAACGGTCCTCGCTGAAAGCCTTCAATCTATTCGAGGACTATTATGCACCTCAACTGGCTCGACACCTCATGATCGAATCTTCAACTTCTCTAGACGCCCATTAATTAAATTCAATTTACCAGAATGGCTCCGTCGTCCCGGATCTGTATTCGTGCGAAACTTCTACAAACACGACAAATACGACGATAAATTGCTCAAAGCTAAACTGATAAACGCGAATCTAAACACGGCTCATATCGAACTTCCATCTGGGAAAGAAGCAAATATTTCAACTCGACACCTATCTCGTTATCCTTCAGAAACCTCCATTTACAAGGATCCGGACAGTTCGGATATTCGTAGTTCGGGATTGTCAAGGGACGGGGATGACGACTGTCAAGATAGCTTCGATAGGAACCAGCCAGACTATGAAGATGATAACAATAACGGAAAGCAATATGATGCCACTGACAATATCGATATGAACTTGAGTTCAAAGAGGACATCAATTCCTGAGGCAAACCATCATCCCGTGACAACTAGAGAATTCTACCGACGAAGTACAAGAAGTCGAAGAAGTCCTGCATACTTCCAAAACTATCATATGGGATGAATGTGGTATCACATTTAATTACTTTATCATTTATATTTAACTTTACCTACTATTTGTAGATTTGTGAATAAAAGCCATTTATTCTCTCTGGTTATCACATACGCCTAATAGGAAAGGCGTATTTGTAATGTGGTCGTTGTTTGGTGCACTGCGGGACGAGCATGAATCACAGATTTGTAAAAATATCAGATAAACCCAGATGTGCCAATTGCAAGTGTTCACATAGGGCCCATTCTCAAGTGTGCACCATTTTTAAAGATTATTTAAAGTGATCGACGGGGAATATAAAATGCACGTGAAAGAGCACAGTCTTAATTTCGAGCAGTTAAAAACAGATTGGTGATCAGCATTCTTCAAAAATGAGGAAGTTGATCGACAGACTGAACGAACTAGAAAATAAAATAGTCGCAGATAATAAAAATCTTTAAACAAAATTGATTTCGAAAGATAATGAGATAAAAAATTTGAAAATGAATTAAAAAGGCATTAAAATTATGAAAACATAGGTGATATAAAAACAGTAGGTTAGAGCTCACCCTAGTCTCAACGACTAGCAAGCGTCTTAACGCTTGTTTGATTTTAAATGTATCTAGCGAGGTGGGCTCGTATTAACCTCTGAAATTCTTCGTTTCCCGCTGTTCGGTTTAGCAAACTGCTACATAAACCCGGGCGACTTGCGGACGAAGGAGAGTTTAAAAAAAGGATTTATTTTAACGTGGCAAATGCGTGCCAGCGCACGCTTACATGACCACAACAAAACAAGACTGTGAATCAGGTGTCGAGAAGGTGTGAACGGAGGAGGTGTTTGAATGTGATAAAGGAGGGGGCGCGTCGAGAGTTATCAAATATTATCTTCAACGGGATTAGGAAGAAGTTATCAAGATCATTATATTTTGTTTTAATTAACAATACGAATTGGACGGCCTATAAGCAAATAAATGGTAAAATGATGATAGGCTCAGAAGGAAGAAATGGTTCAACAAGCCATATTTCAACCGGCCAAGGCTGATATACATGCTTACAACAAATTTCAAGTTTTCTAGCCAATTATAATGATAATAATATTAATGTCATTTTAAATTATATAATTATATATGATGTGAGAGTATGCGAGTATATAAAGTTTTTTAATGAATTGAGTGTAAATGCTAAAATAAATAATTTTCATGATTTTAGTTCACATTTTATAGATAATCAATTGTGGATTTTAATAAATAATAATTTTTTATATATTTTTTGTTTTTAACAAACACCTGATAACAAAACGATCACCATTGTCGAAAACAATCCTGAGGCCTCGCACATGAAAAAAACCACTATGGGGATTAAGAGCTCATATTAATCCGTCTGATCAGAGAAAGTTTCTAATGTACCGACTCCAAGATCAAATCGATGAAGAGTCGTTAAAGCTTGATGCAGGAGAGCTCATATTTCAACTCTTTAAAAAGATAAATAATTATTGAAGCTGGATCAAAGAAAAGAAGAAATTATTTTTGATATTTCGCTAACTTCTGTTAGCATCTTCGGAAAATTACCTCTAAGATGCTAACAGAAGTTAACGAAATATCAAAAATAATTTCCTCTTTTTTATTTTATCCAGCTCCAATAATTATTTATCAATACTGGATCAGTATCAACTATTTAAAATCTTTAAAAAGAGTTGAAAATTTATTAAAAAAAATAATTACCAAAATCAAAATGCAATGAAATGTTCAGAGGATATGCAGCTTCAAACGATGTTGAAGCTTACTCTCCATTATATTGATCCATTTGAAGATAGTATCATGATGGAAGATATTTTGGATGCGTGTTCGATCACGCCTAAGACATCATCGAATTGCATCTCGACGTGCGCGGCTGTCAAGCTAATCGAAGAGGAACTTCAGGTGTGAATTTCTATTGGCATATATATTTTTGTGTGTATATTTATCTATTTTTTTCTATTTTTTTCTTTGTTTTCACTTATATATAGCATAAAAATCGCATGTCTTGTGAAATCTAAGACATTAAAAAAACGCAAATCACGTGTATCGATTAATACACTTATAAAAGAGGTAGAGAAGGCATTTCCAGCGCTAAAGATACTCCTGCCAATAAGACAGGACACTTTTGCGCTGAAAATAACTTGGGATAATGACGAAGGCAAAACCACCTTTCAAAAGAATATTAGAGGTATAAATATTTGGCTCCGCTGTTATGTTGGTAAGAGGAGTTAGGGGCCGAAACCTGAAGATAAGTACCAAAAGATACTCCTGCCAATAAGACAGGACACTTTTGCACTGAAAATAACTTGGGATAATGACGAAGGCAAAACCACCTTTCAAAAGAATATTTAGAGGTATAAATATTTGGCTCCGCTGTTATGTTGGTAAGAGGAGTTAGGGGCCGAAACCTGAAAGTATAGCAGTTCCTCCTGATGACCTGTAATTCTTATTCTGATACAACGTCTGTTATTTATGAGTCAATTCATAAAAATGACTTTTATTTAGATTTCAATTTTTTATTTTAACTTCATTTAAATTATAAATAATCTTAAAACAATTATTTATTTTATTATTTAATTATTAAATTTTGATTTAGCATTATTATGTTTTGTTTATTTTATAATTATATTAAATACGTAGACTCAGTTAGCTGATTTGATCGTCAAAGATAACATCTCTCGAGAAAGTATCTTTGAGCGGTACATTTAGAAAGATGGTTTCGCCAGAATAACATTCAAAAATGTAAATATAAAAGAAACATTCTGGATAAAGTTACAACAAATAAAAGGAATCAAAGTCACTGACACTTCTCCGCGTTCTACGGGAATCCTTAGGGATGTCCCGTCGTTCGTAGAGGAAGAGAAAGCCAAGGATTTGACATATAAGTACGGAACAACTGCAATAAAAATATGTAAATCCTATAACCAAGCTTACAGCTCTTTTCTTGTGAAAGGATTTGTAAGTGATTTACAAAAGCTGCGCCATTTTCGACCTGGAATTTTGGGTCATCTAATTAAATCAGCTAAGTGAGTCTACGTATTTAATATAATTATAAAATAAACAAAACCTAATAATAATGATAAATCAAAGTTTAATAATTAAATAATAAAATAAATAATTGTTTTTAGATTATCTATAATTTAAATCAAGTTAAAATAAAAAAATTAAATTTCAAATAAACGTCATTTTTATGAATTGACTAATAAATAACAGACGTTGTATCATAATAAGAATTAGAGACCATCAGGAGGAACTGCTATGCTATCAGGTTTCGGCCCCTAACTCCTCTACCCAACATAGCAGCGGGGCCGAATACATGCTAATGATGTATTTCCTCTGATAAAACTATCTAGTATCTTATTCTAATACAAAGTATATTATTTATTATCCATCCATAAAAATTTGCCACTTAAGAGTTTAAATTTATTCTTTATATTATTGTGTTGATTTATATATTTTACTATTTTCTGCTTGATGTTATTTTTATAGTAACCTAGTTTAAAATATGTATCTATTAAATTATTTAAATGATTTTGAAGAAAGCCAATATCATTACATATTGTTGCAATTCTTAAAATTTCATTATTCAATGTATTATATTTTATATTATATGGCATGCATGAATGCTCATGCAAAAATATGTTTCTTGTAAATTTAAATATGTCATCTTTACGATATAAATTAATAGTAGTTTTAGTTAATGTTAATTTAATGTTCATATCTAGATATACACCTTCTTTATCATTAATATTGGTTTTGTTAAGAATAAGGCTTTCTGGATAAATGTGCTCACTAATTGAATAAAAATCATTAGAATTAAATACACATATATCATCAATGTATCGAAACATATATTTCATATATTTATATTGTTTAGATTTAGTTTTTACACAGTTATGAACAAATTCATATTCTATAAAGCTTAAAAACAAGTCAGCTATAATTGGGCTACTATTACCACCCATTGGAACACCTTTTACTTGTCTAAATATAGATGTCCCTACTTTTAAATAATTTTGATTTATCAAAATATTTAAGGATTCTATTAATTCAATTTTATCCATATATTTATATTTATTTGATGGTTTAATTTTTGTTAGATAGGCGTTATAATTATTATAACATATATATGTATATCTTTTTCCGAATATAAGATTAATTAATTTTACTAACGCTTCTTTAATATCTACTAAATCTAGATTTGTATAAAGCGTACTAAAATAGTATGTATTCATATTTTGAAAATTTATTCCTTTTGTCTGTTCTAAAAATTCTTTTGTAGAATTAATACTGAAATAGTGTTTTATACCAGTATTAATTTCGATTACCTTGCAATATTTTTTAAAGTGTGCTTTAATTACTTTAAGTGTTTTATTCATATAGACAGAAAGTGGTTTTAATGTACATTTAAACGCACTACATATGAACCTAGGTTTGATTGGATTTTTATGTAATTTTGGATTCCAATATAATATAGGTATAGTTTTATTATCTAATTCAACCTTTATACCCTTTTTATCCATTATAGAACAGTGACTTGTAATAATTGTTTCTAAACTCAACTCACTACGTTCATATGTTGGATTTACATTTAAATCATTAGAATTAACCTCTTTCATTAGTATATCATAATAAAGTTTTTTGCATATGAAGACAAAGTTATTACTAGCTTTATCAATAGTTGTTATTATATAGTTATCCTTTAATTTAGTAAGTTCTTTATACATATCTTTATTAATTTTATCTTTCCTTTTATAATTGTTTGTTATTTTCATTTTATTTTTAATTTTATCAAATATATAATCTTTCCAAATTTTTATCTTAGATATATTCGAACTTTCACTATTAATCAGCTTACTAAAGTAATCATTTAAGTTATTATATAACGAATTGTAAATTTTATTTTTGTCGTTGTTATTATTTAATCTATATTTATATCCTTTTGATAGCAGCTTTCTTAATTCACAATTTTCAATTAATTCTAGATTATGGGTACATATATGTTCATTTATTTTATCAAAACTAAGACTTTTACAATTGCATTCTGTTTCCATTATGTTTCTAATATTATCGTTACATATTGATTTTAATTCTTTATTATAAAAATGAAAAAATCATGAAATGCTATGATTTCTCGTTGTTATCTCAACGCCTGATCCGTTATGAACCTCCACGTTCTCCACGACCACTTGTTCCTAACCATTTTCTGCCCTTAGCGTGATATCCGCCATAATCACGTTCGTCATTGATACAATTCTTCATTATCAGGTACGATCCTGATAATGTAAGATCCTGTTCGTGGCCTGGGTTGGACAAGGACATAGAAAGATATGTCGGACAATGTCAATTGTGCCAGACGCATAGGCCAGCGGCGCAACCACAACCGTATTACCAATATGACATTCCTCAAGAAACAGCAACGTGTCCACGTAGATTTCGCTGGTCCGATCTTGAGACATATGTATATAGTGATTATTGATGGCTTCAGTCAGTGGCCAGAAGTTAATAAGATAGCTAATGCTTCGGTTATGGAAACAATTGGAGTGCCGCGAAAGCACTTTGTACGATGGGGGAGTATCAGAGCAAATTGTTCATTTATAACCTACTCGCGGGCACACTGTCGAGACTGCCTATAATAGAAGAAATCAATAAGAACGTCGATGTGGATAGAGTACACATTTTACTCGACCATGACGCAGCAAAGATCGAATTTTCAGCAGTCAAATTACGCATAGCAAGCTTAAATGATCCAGTTATACAGCGAGTAAGACGATATTTAGAAAGTGATTGGCTGAATAAATGTGAAGATCAATTACAGCCATACGCGGAGCGAAAAACGAATTATCATCGGAAAATGGAATGATTATATGGTTACAACGAATCGTATATCACGTAACGTTGCGAACTCAAGCAGTAGATACGCTACATGTGGAACATCCCTGAATATGCGCAAGGAAAAGCATAGCTAGACTATACTGTTCGTGGCCTGGGTTGGACAAGGACATAGAAAGATATGTCGGACAATGTCAATTGTGCCAGACGCATAGGCCAGCGGCGCAACCACAACCGTATTACCAATATGACATTCCTCAAGAAACATAGCAACGTGTCCACGTAGATTTTGCTGGTCCGATCTTGAGACATATGTATATAGTGATTATTGATGGCTTCAGTCAGTGGCCAGAAGTTAATAAGATAGCTAATGCTTCGGTTATGGAAACAATTGGAGTGCCGCGAAAGCACTTTGTACGATGGGGGAGTATCAGAAGAAATTATTTTAGACAAAAAACCACCGTTTCAGTCATTTAAATTCCGCAAATTTTGTCAAACAAATGAAATAAGACAACTTAGCATCGCCCTAATACCCACAAAATAATGGTTTGGTAGAGCATTTTATTGGGACGTCCAAAAGACGAGTCAAGCTTTAATCTCAATTCTTTCAAAATTCATTGGCAATCCTACAATTTTTAATGGCATACCGGAACACGCCACAGGCATCTACAACAAAAGCACCTGCAGAGCTGATGTGGGTACGTAGGATTATAACAGTTTGGAACCACATACGACAGATATGCGAAGGACAACCTACTAAAATTGTAAAGATAAAAAAGAGAGGCATGATCAAGGTGCGAGACCACGAAACTTTGCGAAAAAGCAAAAGGTATGGTGGCGCGGTCAACGAAATCAATGTTAGAGTTCAGGTAACATTGTCGAATAAACCTGATGTGGATCTTACCTGATAATGAAGAATTGTGTCAATGACGAACGTGATTATGGCGGATATCACGCTAAGGGCAGAAAATGGTTAGGAACAAGTGGTCGTGGAGAACGTGGAGGTTCATAACGGATCAGGCGTTGAGATAACAACGAGAAATCATAGCATTTCATGATACGATCAAGCAAGACGAACCAACGTGCGAAACATATGTTCGCCTGCTAGATACGATATCATTTTTGAGAAAGAAAGCAAAGATGCCACGATCGCAAAACAGCATTCGCTGAATAAACCAACAGGGCAGAGGCACATAATGGACACCGGTAAATGGTGCGGTAAATGGCGCATAATGAGCTAGCTCATTATGCGTAACCGGCGGTTAACACGATGAATAATGCGGTAAATGGCGTATAATGAATTATTTCATTATGCGTAACCGTCTAAAAAAGCCTGTGAATCGTTTAACATTTGAATTATGTGCATGTCGTTTCTGTTTTACAAACGAAACTAACCTTCCTTTGCTTAGTCATGACAGGTATCAACGGCTAAGGACACAAGACCAATCACTATATCCAATAATATGGTATGGGTCTATGTGAAAGCTCAGACAAAATACCTGTTTCGTTACTACGAATCTCGAGAATTGTTTGGTGAAAACATTCACGGGTTTCGTAGTGGTAGGGAAAGTGTAAAAGCAGTCAGTGCCTTGCAGGTTTTTATAACCAAGGATACACGCCCGACGCTGCTGTATTCTTTGGACGTATCTGGGGATTTTGACAACCTCACACTCGACACAGTTTTTGAAACGTTAAAAAAGATAATGTTCAACTGAGCATTCTCCGTCGTGGGTGGAAATTTTGGAGAGCAGCAGCTTTTATCTAGAAAACGACAATGGTTCTTTTTATAAACTATCCAAGGGTCTTCCTCATTAGGTCCCGTTTGTAGCCAATCTTGTTCATTATTACGACAAGAAGAGTATTGGATGAACTCTTGGATAGGATCACTAGTAGTGGTACTATTTACGCCGATGATACATCACTGGTGTTTAATAGTGTTTCCTTGTCTGATAAGATTTGAAAACAGTGAAATATATTGTGAATGAGATCTCTAGACGTCTGTCTAAGTTAAGTTTGTCATTAAACCCAACAACAAGCAATTTCATTTACTACAGATTTTGCAAACTAGGACGTCATACTAAATTATTTGCTGTTCTTCCTGTAAACCGAAAGATACAAATAATGATACTAAGATCAGTTTTCGGATCTAGCTGCACTAAAAATCGGGCATGTCAATGTTTTTAATCAGTATAAATGAGAATAAAGTTGTTCTGGTGAGCGAGACGATATAATGTTGGTTTGAATAGGTGTATAGTATTTGGAATATACGTCTACTCAAATAATCGTCCACCATAACAGTGTTATAGATTCTTAAAAAGGCTTTTAGTAATAATTAAAAAAGAATTAAAATTTAAAATTTTACAATTTAAAAATGATAAATTTGAATAGGTGAATTTTGTTCGTTTTCTAACATGTGCAGGTGTACAGATTAAGTAATTTTATTTGCGTTTTCATATCAGTTCTATTTTTAATTTTTTTTATCTATAAATCAATGTAGATGAATTTTATTATTGTTGGGATTTCATTGCTCGTTCTAAAACTGGTTATACTGAGAGATAAAATATGCTTCCCGTAATTGGCTCGGTTAGCGGAAATGCTTACCTAGCCTATTATTGTAAATATATTATTAAAATTGTTTTTAATCAGTAAAAATGAGAGTGAGAAGATTAAATGTTGGTTTGAGTAGGTGTATAGTAGTGTTTAACCCGTTTGTGTTGAGTGGACTATATGTCTACTCAAATAATCGTCCAACATAACAGTGTTATTGATTCTTAAAAAGGCTTTTAGTATTAATTAAAAAGAATTAAAAGATATGTAAAATTTTACAATTTAAAAATACTGTTTGTTATATATGTCACAACAATTGACAATATAGTTATATATCTATACATTTATTTGTTATTTTATCATCCCTTTTTATTTCATATTGAAAAGAGCTGCGCGTACAACCGAACTATCAGTAACATCATTTTTGATGTTACTGATCAAACCGTGTGTTAAATGGACTATACTTCTACTCGAATAATCGTCCATCAGAACAGTGTTATAGATTCTTGAAATGTGTTTAGTAATAATTAAAAAAGAATTTAATAATTATGAATATTTGAAAAATTAATTAATTAAAAGATATGTAAAATTTTATAATGTAAAAATTTTGAATAATTTTGATTTTTCTGAATGAATTAATTTTTTACTTTGTTTTGTGTTTAATTTAAAATCTCATGTAAATTATTTGTTATATAAAAAATGAAATAGAATTTTATTATTAAAATGTGGTTTTATTTATTTTAACCATTGTTTTTACCATCACAAATTCGGAAAGAAAAATAATTACGACAGTCAAAAGACAAATGCTTCCCGTGGACGGGTTTGCAGAAGAGCGCATAGGGAGTAAAGATTTACTTTTCATAAATTCAACATTCATTGTTAATCAATGTTTTTTTACTTTAATAAATTCTTACATTTTTTTAACATTTTGATTTTGTTGTTTCCGTTTTAAAATATTTCCGTCGTAAAATTTTATGATGTAAAAATAAAAAATGAATTAATGAATTCTGTCGGTTTTCTAATATGTGGAGGTTGTACAAATTATGTAATCCTATTTGTGTTTTCCTTATCAATTATATTTTTAAATTATTTTTTCTCTATTAACCAATGTAGTGCTGAACGCGTTTGTGATGAGTGTCCTATCCTTCTACTCAAATAATCGTCCATCAAAACAGCGTTATTGATTCTTAAAAAGGGTTTTAATTAAAAAGAATTTAATAATGATGAGTATATAAAAAATTTATTAATAGCTATGTAAAATTTTATGATGTAAAAATAAAAAATGAATTAATGAATTCTGTCGGTTTTCTAATATGTGGAGGTTGTACAAATTATGTAATCCTATTTGTGTTTTCCTTATCAATTATATTTTTAAATTAATTTTTCTCTATTAACCAATGTAGTGCTGAACGCGTTTGTGATGAGTGTCCTATCCTTCTACTCAAATAATCGTCCATCAGAACAGCGTTATTGATTCTTAAAAAGGGTTTTAATTAAAAAAGAATTTAATAATGATGAGTATATAAAATTAAATTAATTAAAAGATCAAGCAATATTACATTCGGGGTAAAATCAAAGCAGCAATAATAATATAATGCTAGTACAATTGAGAGGAAACAAAGCAGACCGATAATTAAAATTACCTCCTTACGATATCAGGTCTACTACTAGCAAAATCCTCAGGGAGGTGAAATTCAACTACGGTATATAGGAACCCGGGATCTCAAGTCACAACAAGCCACAATATAGTTATATATCTATACATTTATTTGTTATTTTAAATGTTTGTATTTCCGATTGAAAAGGGTTGCGTGCCCAGCCTAAATATCAGTAACATTATTTTTTAATTTGTACTCTATGGATGCTTGGCCAAAAACATAATTTAAAAATATGTAAAATTCTATAATTTAAAAATAAAAAATTTTGAATAAGTGAACTATCAGAATTATTATCTAAATTACTATCTAAATTATTTGCTGTTCTTCCTGTAAAGCGGAAGATACAAGTAATGATACTGGGATCAGTTTTTGGATCTAGCCTACACTGGAAATTGGACATGCCAACGTATTTTTAATAAGGAGCTGCGCGTACAGCCGAACTATCAGTAACATCATTTTTGATGTTACTGATCAAATCGTGTGTTAAATGGACTATACTTTTACTCAAATAATCGTCCATCAAAACAGCGTTATTGATTCTTAAAAAGGGTTTTAGTAATAATCAAAAAAGAATTTAATAATGATGAGTATATAAAAAATTAATTAAAGATATGTAAAATTTTATGATGTAAAAATAAAAAAATGAATTAATGAATTCTGTCGGTTTTCTAATATGTGGAGGTTGTACAAATTATGTAATCCTATTTGTGTTTTCCTTATCAATTATATTTTTAAATTATTTTTTCTCTATTAACCAATGTAGTGCTGAACGCGTTTGTGATCAGTGTACTATCATTCTACTCAAATAATCGTCCATCAAAACAGCGTTATTGATTCTCAAAAAGGGTTTTAGTAATAATCAAAAAAGAATTTAATAATGATGAGTATATAAAAAATTAATTAAAGATATGTAAAATTTTATGATGTAAAAATAAAAAATAAATTAATGAATTCTGATTGTTTTCTAATGTGTTGGTTGTACAAATTATGTAATCCTATTTGTGTTTTCCTTATCAATTATATTTTTAAATTAATTTTGCTCTATTAACCAATGTAGTGCTGAACGCGTTTGTGATGAATGTCCCATCCTTCTACTCAAATAATCGTCCATCAGAACAGCGTTATTGATTCTTAAAAATGGTTTTAGTAATAATCAAAAAAGAATTTAATAATGATGATTATATAAAAAATTAATTAAAGATATGTAAAATTTTATGATGTAAAAATAAAAAATGAATTAATGAATTATGTCGGTTTTCTAATGTGTTGGTTGTACAAATTATGTAATCCTATTTGTTTTCCTTATCAATTATATTTTTAAAATAATTTTTCTCTATTAATCAATTTAACTTGAATGCATCTGTGAGCTGAAATTCTTCTGGTTGTGGCACAATATTATCCTCACAGATATTGTCCCTATTCTTAATACATTAATCAATGTAAATTAATTTTGTTATCGTGATTTTATGTAAAACCTGTTATTTTAAGAGGTAAAAATGCTTTCTAGAATTGGCTGGGTAGGCAGAAGTGTACATTGAGCATGAAGATCTGATATTTGCTATATTAAGAATTAAATATCCTGCTTTTTACTTTAATAAATTCTTATCTTAATAAAATGCATCAACGATAAGTTCTATGTTTTGATAGCTTCCGCAATTTCTTCAGGAACGAAATTTTGGTTCTCGAGATGATAGCAGAAGTTATCAATATATGTAACTTAATACATACTTCCGATCATTGAACAATAAAATTATCTTATTAGTTCATACAATTCAAATCTAAAAAATTCATTCATGTCGAGTAAATATTACCGAAAAATATATTTTTATACTTCAAATATCACGATATAAAATATATATTTTAAATTTCTAGATGTTATTTTCAATTTTACATTTTTTAAATTATTAATGTTTTATTACAACTCATTTTATCTTTATAGACTACTCATTTCATCTGTATAGTTTACTCATTTCAAATTAGTAACGTTTGAAATAGTGGTACATTTCTTACCACTATAAACGGCGTAGAAAGTGGTACGCCGTTGATATTACACTGGTTTACAAGAGACTCATTGTCTAATTATAGATTCAAATCAGAATGAAGTCTGTGGTGAATAGGATTGATATAGTCTGTTAAAGTTGAGTTTATCATTAAACCCAATGAAAAGAAATTTCATTTACTACATATTACGCAAACCAGGACGCCATACTAAATTATTTGTTTCTCTTTCTGTAAACCCTAAGAGACAAATAATGATACTGGGATGTTTTTGAAGCAATGCTTTTTAAAGCAATTCTGTACGAAACAAATAAGCTAAAGACATTTAATAACCGTTAAATTTATATGAGCTTACATTATTTTGAGAAAAATATCTAACGGTGAATTTTAAGGAACTACAAAAGAATAAAAGCAAATGCTTAAACTTTCATGTCAGTTTTTATTCATTTTTGTAAATGAAACTGCTAAAATTACATTCGTGTGCTGTCTAATCATATGCTTAGGCATAATAAATTATCCACAAGAGATTTTTCTCGTGTGGATAATTTATTACGTCTAACAAAACTATTTTACTTTCAGTTTTGTAAATACTTTTGTAGCTTTCTTTTTCAATGCTTTTTTAAAAACTTTTTCGTGAGCTTAACATGGAATACCACAGACGCCTAGCACAGAATAAGGCGCTTTGACCTTAGTCTACTCATCGCTACAGGGTGGTCTCAACAGTGTGGCTCTGTAGCCACACCACTTCGACAGTAATTGATCATTAGTAGACTTCTAAAAGGAAATCACTAAGCGAACGCTCCTCCACCTGTTTACCAGCCTTACATCTTGTATGGTGTGCGTAAGCAGTGGCTTCACAGGACAGCAAGTGTGCTATCGTTCTCTCCTTCATTAGCTTACTAAGGTTGCTGAACAAGCAACACGCTTGTATACAGCTAAAGCACAATGTACTAACAAAAGCTCTCTAGCTAACAAAGTACAAGCAAAGCACTAGCGCAGATGCTAAGATACGTCATTCCACATTAATTGCTACAACAACAAATGACGCTACATTACTCCGAAAAAATTATGTTTCAACTTTTTATTTACAACACAAACAGGAAAAAGGACTAAAACCTGTAATACATTTAAATAACTTCTCAGGAAAGCTTAACTCGAAATGCGTCTACTACAGACGCCTAGCACCAAATAAGGCGCTTCGACATTAGTCTACTTATCACTACAGGGTGATCTCATCAGTGTGGTTATGAGGCTTCACAACTTTGACAGTACTTGATCCTTAGTAAACCTCTGAAAGGAAATCGCAAAGCACATGCTCCTCCGCGCGAGATTTTTCTGAATCGATATGACCAACTAAATCATTGACATATATGCAAAACAAAATGTGGCTAATTAGGAACCTTGTAGGACTCCTTTCCGAATAGAGAAAGTAATCTGATAGAAGACAATTCACCTCAGCGGAGTAGTATCTATCAGATAGGAATTCGTCCACCCATCTTGATACGACGATCTAGATGTATACTGAACAGCTTTTTGATGAACGTTGAAATATCACCGTTCCAAAAACAAAGGATTGTTAAAATGATCTTAGTATAATTTTCTTTTGTATATATATTGTTAACGGTAATATCTCATCATCAAAGTGGATAAGATATTGTTTGTCCTGCCATACTTCAATTACGTATTATAAATCTTACTAGTAATTTAGAAACCAAAATAACATCGATATGTGGATCTTTATAGCAAACGCGTCTGAGTAATTATGCAGTTGTAATGCAAACCATTTTAATTTACTGAGGTAAGGAATAGGAAGTGGTATATGATATTATAGAAACATATAGTCGATATCGAATATTATTGACACTTCTGTCTAAACAAATATTTAGCAAACATCTCCTCTTCCTCTCTAAACTCAGCTAACTATATAAAACCGCGTTCTATTCCGTATCCTTTGTATCAATTTTCGAACTCGTTTTATCTGCATATTCCTACGGTTACCGTATCCCGTCTCACCTCAATAAATCTTCGTTCATGTTACTATCTTCCTCTCAGTGTTTTATCATTTTCCTCAAACTATTGCATGTGCTCCTTCTTTTATTGCCACTCCTATTCTCTGAATAAACTACCTCATCCCATCTGCTCAACTACCACATTTCCATCCTTCAAACGAGTCTCCACACTTTTTGTCCCTTAATAATTGATCTAACTCTTTAAAACTCTTCAACACGCAATCACGCATCAACATTAACTTATTGTTCATACTTTTGTTTTTTAGTTTAGTTTTCATTTTTTATTTGTTGTAAAAACTTTTAATTTGTAATTTAGTAGACTTGCAAGTGAATGTGTGCCCACGATGGCCACTAATACACTTGCACAATAAAAAATATTATTACTGATAAAGAAGCAGAAATTATCCTTTATTTGATAAAAAAAAATTCGATAGCTCCTGCTATCATCATCAGGATTACAATAAAATATTCAACAATATTTCACATTAATTAATTATGAAGTTTTCAGAAAGATTGAAATAATTTATTTTTGGTACAATTTACGGTCATAAAATACATGTTTGCAAATTCTATTTAATTCGATACTCAAAAAAATATATATGCGGTTACATAATCAATTCGACGCCATCCCATTACAGGTTACCGCAAGAGATGGATATGCGAGGTTTTGCTCGTTAAATTTGATTTATAAATCGACTTTGAGGTTGATGTTCGTTTTATCGATACATTTTCAACAATACAATAAATTGCAACTGAGGCACAAAATGCTAGAACCGATGAAGCGATCAATGTGGCTTGTAATGATATCTTGTAAATAAAGCCAATAATTGCAAAGAGTGATACTTGGCAAGCAAAGTACGACGCATCCAGTAATCCTATGTCTCCACCTATCCCTCTGTCGAGTATATCACTGGTGCCTTCAAAGTAGTACTAAATATAATAGAATAGTCTAGTAGCTCGCAATACTGTAAATTTAAATGAATGCACGATAAAATGAAATTATTTAATTACAAATTATAAGGTGTTTGAAATGCACCGAGAGAAATGATGTCAATCATTCAACTACAAAATTATCAAAGTACATCAGGAAATATACATCATTAGCGTGTAACTGGCCCGCTGATATGTCAAGTTTAGGAACAAGTGCTGAAACCTTATTGAGGTTGCTTTTGATGATGTCTTAAGTAAGGACATATATATTCAAACAAATAATAGGTGTTCTAACGTGAGGTAATATTAGCCTAATTAAAGCTGCCACTTTTGAGCTTTACAGAATATGATTTTGTTCATAACTGTGTAAAAAATAAATATAAAGTTTATAAAGATACGAAATATATATTTCCATTATAAAATTATTGAATTTATTCAAGAAATATTTGTTATTAACTACAGGACAATCACTTTTTCTATTTTGAATGTACAAATCAGTATTACATTAAGGTTTTATCTCTTGATGGGGTCAGATTTCATGAAATTCCATAATTCCCTCTTTTTTCCATGCTCTTTATGATGCACGCGTAATTTCCCCTTTGGACTGCCGTGCTCACACGTTGGAAAATGAACGACATGGCACGCTGGTCCCCGTTGACACGCTTGAGATGTCGGCCCAACTCCTCCAAGAAAACCAGTGACTCGGTTCCGATCAAACCGGGAGTCTCTATGGCGACTGGCGTAAATGGATATATGGTAACTCCTCGCCAGGGTATTTATGTAGGTGAAATCACATATTAACCACTTACCGGCCGACCACAGGACGACTGTGACACCATCTGGACGCCTTCCATCATCGCGAGAGATTCCACTAGGCTCAAGCCGACACGGGATGTTCGCAGCCATCAGGGTTATCTTTATGATGTTATTAACTTCGGCATGTTTGCTATGTCGAGATATGCTGCGTTGGCAATCAAGCCTATGAACATTTGGCAATGCCGTCATTGTCCAGCATTTGCATGCGTAGGGTTGGTGAAAATGAATGCCTAGTCGCAACGCAACTGCGATAGATAGACTCTTGTCATCCAATCGATTTCCAACTGATGAGATTTGGAGGGCGAAGAGAAGGTCACCCGAATGCGGGGATGTGGATGCTAAAATACGAGCACGATCCTGCGGAGTAGTAACTTCGGACAATACCTCTTGCATTAGCTTGTGGTAAACCGGACAGGCCCATCGTTTTTGGGAAACGTTTTCCGAGAGAACATCGTCAAATGAAATCTCTCGCCAGCGAAGGACTGTCTCAGATAGGAGCTGTGGATTCAACTTGATCGATTGATCACTCGGACAAGCTAGAATTTTACGCGTTAGTTCAGCGGTCGAGATATGAGATGTAGGCAGGGAGCATCATATTTTTAACAGTGCAAACTCCTAGGCCGCCACTTGATTGGTAGGGGTGTCTGCTTCCATGCCGTGTCGGATAGAAGTAAGTCAAGTACGGCCTGAAGGATCTTGCGTAACGAACCGTTATATTTAGTCACTGAATCGATGAGAAAAGACGGAGTGCATCGGAAAAGTAAGATAATTTTGCGAGACTGAAACAGTTTCTTAGAAGGAACAATGCATCTTACCGCGAAAGATCTCGGATTCTAGATCCAACGAGCTAAAGATTTGCTATAAACACCGTCATTTGTTGATCAGGGCTAGCTATAGAACCAATGGGGCACCCCAATAATGTGGTTGAGTTATAATATGTAATAGTAAATCCTGGGAACCATTCAAGTAGACGATTGATTGTATCCATGTCCTTTCACATTTGCTTTTGTCCTTTTCACATTTGCTTGGATTTAAGCACAAGCCAAGATTGAAACCGAGTAGTTGAATGGTTTTAACATCCTCCTCGATGTCGTTGAGTGACCCGCTCAAAGTACAGTCGTTCATGTACCATACACGAAATTGTGATTTCCCTAGTTGTGACATTTCGAATATTGTGATCGAAAAGAGGAGGGGACCCAAAGGATCTCCCTGCTGAACACCCTCTGCCAAGTCGATTACGTTTAGTCCGTGAAAAAGGTCAGTCGGGTTTGCATAACATGCTTCGACGAAATTGTAAATGACGGGGATCTCTTTACGAACCTAACGTAAGATAGCCGACCTCTTTAGGCAATTAATTTGATTAATTCGACCTCTTAGGTAATTAACATTTATTCAATAATTTGATTTATTGATTATATATGTGTATTTAATTCTAATAATTTTTATTCAATAAGTGAAAAAATTTATCCAGGTAGCCTCATTCTTAATAAAGCCAATATTAATGATAAAGATGGTATATATCTAGATATGAACATTAAATTAGCGTTAATTAAAACTACTATTAATTTATATCGTAAAGATGACATATTTAAATTTACAAGAAACATATTTTTGCATGAGCATTCATGCATACCATATAATATAAAATATAATACATTAAATTATGAAATTTTAAAAATTGCAACAATATGTAATGATATTGTTTGTAAAATCACTATTAGATGGGCTAAAAATTTTATTACCAATTTTTAAACTATTTTTGAAACTAACCGGTTTGTTTTCGTGGTAGCGTGTAAGTAGGATAAACGGTAAAGCAGTCGCACATGCACATCCAATGCCAGAAAATGCCAACATAATGCTGATAACTGTATAATTTTCGATTTGGAATAAAACGATAGAGCCAATTGAGCAACCAAACGACAAAAGTCCGATTAGGTACATTTTCTTGCATCCGATTCTGTCGACAGCTCTTTGTATTATCAATGAAAATACGGACGCAGTAAGACTTTGGTAAAATAACAACAAGCTAGCTGCTCGGATGCCGTCATTGTATTTGGAAAGTAGTGACTCCTTTGTTTCGCTAGTAGCATTTGATGATGGGTATGGATGACCATTAAAGATAAACTGACCGACATAATCACTGAAAAAGAATTTAAAACACAATATCGAAGCCCACGATAATCCGTCGGCTAATAAGAGTCTATTAATAGAAGGGCATATACGATTCTTGGTCACCTTCCATGAAGGAATATTATCGATATAACAATTCGGAAAGAGAGAGAATCGTTTAATTGGTGTTGTTCCTATGGTACTTGTTGGATAAGATTTTTCCTTTCCAAATATTACAGCTATCAGAAACGATAAGGTAAATATACAACCAATTGCTGTAAATATGATTCGAATATTAACTTGCTCGTTATTTAAAGAAGATGAAAGTGTTAGTGAACTGTTACTGTTAACTAACCCAGTAATAACATCGTTTTCGGAAGTAATCTGACTTTGTAAAGAGATCATACTTACATTGAAATTATCATATATTCTGCTAAAGTAAGACGACCAATCGATGTAGGCGAAAAGGTAGCCGAGCATGGAACCTAAATTCAACATTACAGAATACATACCATACGGATTAAGAAAAATATCGGCAAGTAAGGCCTCATATGAGCTTAAACATATCTGGGATGTAGAATCTAATAATATTACAAAGACTGACAACATATGTTTTAGCTTGCGAACCTCCGGCAATAAAAACAAACTAAAGCACACACAAATACTAAGAAGAATTATGAATGGACGCCTTCGCCCAATAGGAGTATGAATATAATCGGAAAAGAACCCAAACACAGGTGCGAAAAACAACCCAATTACGGATCCACAACATAGTATCAAACTGGAATGCAACCCTGTGAATCCCGCCTGTAAAAGAAGAGGACTGATAAACACGAAGGCAACTGAGACGGGCAACTCAAGTCCCATTCCAAATTGTGTGCACAACAGTAATCGTAATTTTTCTGATAG
Source organism: Pomphorhynchus laevis (assembly GCA_012934845.2). Lineage (NCBI taxonomy): Eukaryota > Metazoa > Acanthocephala > Palaeacanthocephala > Echinorhynchida > Pomphorhynchidae > Pomphorhynchus > Pomphorhynchus laevis. The sequence continues at coordinate 135,923 of WNNJ02002631.1, forward strand.
CATTAAATTCGGCAACGATAAAATAATAATTATAAGAAGAGCTACGTTAGGTTGTAGCGTATCAGCTTTATTCGTGTAAAAACTTTTGTTGACTTTACAACAAGTCTAGGTTCTGGCAAATCTTATCACCATTGCAAACAAAAATAAATTACTAATGTTTTGAAATAATTACACTCTGTGCAAAGCAGTCAAGAACTTGGTCGTAGTTGATGATGAATTATTGTCACTAATTAATCAACGACAGCTCGTCGAACTTATTTTCAGACTAGAGATCATCTTAACCGTGATTTTGTACGTACTCGTGTGATTCTTCTACGAATCTTTAGAATAAAAATTCTTTAAAATTATTTTTCGATGTTTTCTGAAATATCGTGGCTATACCGTATGCGTAATGTTTCTCAACGTGTCTAGTACTAATTTAACATTAAATTCTATTGTGGTGAAAAGTACTTTTAATGTCGGTGAAATTGTGATGATAAAATACCTGAATGCGCATGGTTTCATGGTTGTTTTTTAACATAATTCTATTGCACAGAAAGAATGCTTAAGAGGAAAATATGTAAATTGTTCATATCATGTGAACAAATTGTTTAGTCAGATGAACAAATCCAAAAATTGTTAACACTAGACAAATCAACCAAACATACAGTCATTCAAAGCTTTAAAGGATTGATCCTTTAAAAAAATCGTTAACTGTATAAATTAATTATAAAATATTTCAATTAATATATTAATATTTATTGATGGTTTTATGGCTGAAAACAACACCTGAAGATGATATCAGCAGCTGTTGAAAATGTATGATTCTAACTGCCTTTCTGTAATAAATAACAAACTATTTAGTTTTGTGTAAACTACTATTCATGGTAATCGTGCTAAAAGTCTCAAACCAGTGATCAAGCCTATAGTGCGAAAATCCGTGGAATATGCATCTCTGAAACGTGCTTCAATAGATGATTTGGTTTCTTCGGAATGTAAGTTGTCAACGCAAGAGTTTCGAGATGCTTTATCTGTTCGATATGGTTTAACTCCCAAAAATTTCCCGGAAAAGTGTCAATGCGGTCAGAGTTTAACAACGGCATATGCTCTATCGTGCAAAAGAGGCGCATTCTACTACATTAGTCATAATAAACTTCGCGATCTTTTTGGTTAAGAAGTTGAACACAGTCTGTTGGAATGTGTATGCATAACCTACTCTGACTCCAGTTCCAGAAAACATTATGTTTGATAGTAGCACAACAACCAGACAAGATGATGCTCGAGCTGATATAGTGAGTAATGGACTCTTCGGTGGGAATATGGAGCGTACATTTTTTGATCTAGTCGTTTTCAACAATCATGCTCCATCCTACTGCGAAAAGTCGACAGATGATACTTTCACTTTTCACGAAAATAGAAAATGTGCCAAGTATGAAGAGAGGATACATACATTAGAGCACAGCTTATTTTGCCCCCTTATTTGGGCGACTACTGGCGATGCTGGCAAAAGTGCAAGAGGATGTATCAAATTATTAGCTCTAAAAATTGCTGAACGGCAAAAACTGAATATAATGAGACCATCGCTTCGATCAGGACATATATCAGAATGTCCCTTGCAAAAATTTGTTCTGCGGCGCTTCGATGTCCACGCGTACAATATCAGCGGATTTCGACTTTTCAAGCAGAAAGTGACTTACCAGAGTAACTGCGGCAAATGTAAAAAAAATGAAAAATGAAATATATTTTCTGACAAAATTAGGGCCCATTTGCGGGTAACCTTAAAAATGTTTTATTTATTCATTTTAATAATAAGAACTATTTAAAAAACTATTCATGGAAATGTTGTTACGCCTGCCAAAATCCTTATAACAGAGATAACAAAATCCAGAAAAGAAACAAATTATGAACACATATTTTTAAATATTTTATAAATATATTAATATTTTATATATTTTAATATATTTTAAATATATTAAGTAGAGCTAAAACCATGTTCTTAGCAATCAGTAAGCTGAATCTACATATTTTGTAGAAAATAGTGCATATTCATTAGAGTTTATTCTTGCTTATTGATCAGAAACACTATATTTAGATTCTGTTGCCATATTCGTCATGCTTTACCTTGGCAAACTTTACGATGATGGCAATAGCCAATGAAACAAAAATCCTAATACATAAAAGTTCAATCTAAATTGGGTCAGTATAAGGGCTAAGAACAAATCGTTCATGAAAAAATAAAATTATTGGTCCCGAGAAAATTCTAATTTTAATAACCTTTATTGACAATAAGTGGAAATCATCGTTATCTGACTCATTAATGACAAATTATTGATATATAAATATCAACAAAATCAATGATTTTAAAACAAAATTTCCTAAACTTCAAAACATTCAACACATTGTAACATTTACTTCAAAACACATTGTAACATTTACTCCTGATGATGATAGCAGTAGGCTATTGAAAATTCGAGATTAAATAAATATTTTCTTTTTCTCTCCATAAATAAATAATCTAATATGAGTGAACAATCAATTTATAATATACACATTTTATATTTCAGCCAAGATGAAATAGGTTTTATCAATTGGGAATAATGACTTATTTCTCATTATTCAAAAAGCGTGCTTTATTCACAAGGAAACAAAGTTCAAATCTGACTTTAACCTTAAATTATAAATAATACATAATCTCGCGGGCTTAGCGAACACGAGATTCCTATATAAAATATTTAAATTTTTTATAAAAATTATTTTAATTTTATATTAAAATTTATTTATCTCCTTAATTTTTAAATCAAATTTTCTCTTTAATTTCTAATGAAACAGCATATTTTTCTGATTTTTTATTTATGACGTTATATTTCGATGGCTGTAGCCATCGAAATATAACGTTTCTTTGAAATAATTTTTTTCTCTATTACTTTAAAATTATTAATTTAAAAGATGTAAATATAATTCTATTTTATAAGTTGAAATTTTTTTAAAAAGCGTCAAGAATTCAAGAGTCCAAGTTTGAGACGTTTTTGAATTGCGCGGAAGTACAGCTGTTGACAACCTAAGGCGATAGTCTATTCCATTCTTATTAGATGCGATCAACCAAAGTCGTACAATTTGTTCGAGGCTTTGAGTTAAGAGTATGAAAAATTAAAATTAAGTTAATAAAAAATTAAAATATCTAATTCTTATTATGATGCAACGTATGTTATTTATTAGTCAATTCATAAAAATAACGTTTATTTTAAATTTCAATTTTTTATTTTAACTTGATTTAAATTATAGAAAATCTAAAAGCAATTATTAATTTTATTATTTAATTATTAAATTTTGATTTAGCGTTATTATGTTTTGTTTATTTTATAATTATATTAAATACGTAGACTCAGTTAGCTGATTTGATCAATACATGTTTGTACACACATTTTGCATGAGCATTTATGCATACCATATAATATAAAATATGATACATTAAATAATGAAATTTTAAGAATTGCAACAATATGTAATGATATTGGCTTTCTACAAAATCATTTGAATAATTTAATAGATACATATTTTAAACAAGTTTACTATAAAAATGCAATCACATAGAAAATAGTAAAATTTAAATCAACGCAATATTATTAAAAATAAATATTACTACTGATAGCATAGCAGTTCCTCCTGATGACCTCTAATTCTTATTCAGATACAACGTCTGTTATGTATTAGTCAATTCATAAAAATGACGTTTATTTTAAATTTCAATTTTTTATTTTAACTTGATTTAAATTATAAAAAATCTTAAAACAATTAATTATTTTATTATTTAATTATTAAATTTTGATTTAGCATTATTATGTCTTGTTTATTTTATAATTATATTAAATACGTAGACTCGGTTAGCTGATTTGATCTCTTTAGGGGAATCTCTTTCATTCATGCTTGTATTCTCAGGTTATGTTCATCCGTGCGTAATTTAAACATTTTATTTGCGTTAATACACAGAGAACATTAATATTTTCTAAATGTTATCGGAACTACTATATAATCACCAGGACTAATTTTATTACGATTTCGTGGAAATTTGTGGTTCCTCATACTGAAATATCATTAACGTTAAAATCCATCTTAGGTTGTTTCAGATTAATTTGTGAAATATAAAATTTTTTAAAAATTAAAAATAAACATATTATTATTAATATACAAGACAAAGCCCGTAGGCTGTTTAGTCTGCTCACATAGAAAGATAGACAAACAAAAAAATAAAGAAAAAACGAGGTTAAATTGTTGAAATTATCGTTGATCTGACGGGTATGCCATTCGGATAGTTTGCTGATCAGGATGTCGTATTCATTCTAATAATTGTTGTTTAAATATATCAATGTCATGGATAGATATTATAAAGTCCAGTAACATGTTCCACACGCTAACAGCTCGATGCGAAAGACGATATATTCGATGGCACCTTCCATGATATTGAGTTTTAAGATGCAAACAATGTCCTCGATGGCAGGCACGATGATTCAAACTTACACAATTTATTTGGTATCCGTCATAACCTTTAACGATCTTATACAACGTTACCAAATCTAAATACATTAAACGTTACCGGATATAACACATGCCTAGCATTCTTAGTCTCTCCGCGTAAGGAAACTGTGCAACTCCTTTACATAATCGAGACCCTTGCCTTAATATATTATCAAGTGAATTGATTTCCTCTTTAGTGCACGGAAATGATGATTGAATGATGTACTCAATGTGAGGACGAACCAATACGTTGTACAGTAGCTTGAAACATTCTACTGGCAAATATTTGAAGCAATTCTTGAATAAGTAAAGAACACTTCGCCTTTTCGAACATACTCTGTCTGTGTTCATACGAGTCTTGAGAGAAGACTGAACAATTGTGCCAAGGTCATTTGTGTGATTTGCTCTAGATACAATGTTATTGCCTAACATGTAATCAGCATGTATGTCACTCCGACCAAAACGTAAATGGGCACATTTACCTACATTTATTATTACTCATGTCCGAATACTCCATTCGTGAATAATTTTTAAATCTTGCTTTAATACAGTAATGCCGCTTTTCGATGTAATTTTAGACCAGATTTTAAGATCATCGGCAAAAGCCAAATACGGACAGTGTAGCTGTTTAAACAATGTGTTTAGATAAATGTTAAAAAGTAGTGGACCTAAGACAGTACCTTGAGGTACACCTAACGTAAGTAAAACGTGGTGATGATAAACTCGATCCAATACGAACACGATAAGAGCGTTGCGTTAAGAATGCGTGGAGCCAATTTACAATAATCGGATTTATTTTACAGTCCAAAAGCACTTCGATGAGATTTTCATGACGTATACGATCGAAAGCCCTACTAAAATCAATAAAGACACAGTCAACTGCTCTGCCGTTAGACACGCCATTAACCCACGCCTCCCTATCACAAAGTAAATTAGTTAAGCACGATCGTCCAACGGTGAATCCATGTTGATATGGGTTTATCTAATTTGATTGACGCAATAAGTTTACAACATACCTATAGATTATCAGTTCGAAAATTTTACTGACAATACTAGTTAAGCTCACCGGTCTGTAATTTTCAAGATTGTGCATAACACCCTCCTTAAAAACCGAAAGTACAATTGCGCATTTCCAGTCCGGTGGTATTTCGCATTTATCAATTGACATTTGAAACAGTTCAGTTAATGTCACAGTTAGCATGGATCTTAAAGCTCTAAGCAGAAAGGGATATATGTCATCAGGATCGGGAGATGAATTGATCGATAATCGAGCTAGATCATCATAGACAGAAGATTGTGAAACTGTAAAATGCCCCAACAGCAACAAATTGCTTATCCAAATATTATTATTATCGTTACTGGTGGAGTTCATAGCACTAAACCTAAATGAATCTGCGAATGTCTCCGAAATATCTGACTGCGAATTAACCAGCTGTTAACCACACTTTAAACGTAATATTATCCGAACTTAGATTTTCGCTTGGTGTCCTTTATAGAACTCCTAAATCAAAGCACAGTAATGTGCTTCTTAATTCATGTAAACATCATCATCCTTTCATCCTATCTGGTGATTTTAACATTCCGAGTGTTGTGGTTAGTGATGCTGGTGGTTTTAGTATTGATCATTGCAATGCTTTTGAAACTCAAATATGGCAATTCTTGACTCACGATTTATTACTCGTTCAATTACTGACCTGTCCTACTAGAGTATGCGGCAATAGTTCATCTATACTTGATTTACTCTTTTCTCGAAATTGTGATCATGTTTGCGACATACGCTATGTATCTCCTCTGGGATTAAGTGACCATGTAACCATTCAATTCGGTATTCGTCCTTCTGTGGGCGCTATGATGGAGAATGCTGAGCCTAATTTGGCCAAACGACTGTGGCATAAGGCAGATCGCGCAGCACTCTTGACTTATGCAGATTGTATTAACTTTTGTTGTGATGACAGTTCAGTTGACCGTTACTGGCATGTAATTCACCATAAGTTACTTGAAGTTTCAAATAAGTTTGCCCCAAAAATAGTAATCAAGAAACGTTACAACCGCAACCCAGTTTGGTTTGACCATGATCTCAAGAAAGTACTGTACGAACGAAACCATTTCTTTAAACTATCACGTAATGACCCATCGTTCATCTCATCTTTCAGACAAGCTCGTAATGTTTTTAAACGACTCTGCACTAATAAGCGTGTTCATTATAAGTACGACCTCGTAAATTCGATTGGTCAAAATTCCAAACGTTTTTGGTCATACATGCGCCAAAACGGGAATGTTTCCTGTGGTATTGCTCACCTGGTTGTTGATGATTGTCTATTGTGTTCTCAGGTCGACAATGCTGAGGAATTTGCAAATTAATTTACTCTAAGCAGTGTTTCGTCTGTATCCAACATTGATTATGAACCACTCAGATCTCATGTCTCCAGTGATTTGATTTCAATTACTAAAGATGAAGTATTTGCCAAATTGATTCGGCTGTCGGAGTGTTCATATGCTGGTCCTGACGACATTCGCCCAATTCTTTTACGTATCTTTAGTACCCACCTCTCTCGGCCCTTGGCAATACTGTTTCAGCTCTCTTTAAACTCTGGCAAATTAGCGCTCGACTGGAAACGTCCTATGGTCGTACCTTTTTTAAGAAAGGTGTGCGAAACTCAGCTAGTAACTACAGGCCTATAAGTTTAACTAGCCATATAAGTAAAATTATGGAGCGTATAGTTCACGAAAGGAATGAGTCACTTGGTTGAGTCCGGACAGATTTGTTCTCAACAGCATGGTTTCAGAAAAGGCAGATCATGTCTGACGAATATCTTGTGTTCTTGAGAGGCGTGGATCGCAGAATTATCTCGAGGTAGCTCTATTGATGCTCGTTTCTTGATTTTAGTAGAGCATTCGATCGCGTGCCGCATTCTCAGTTGATACAAGCATAATTCGATCATGGCATTCCCAAGATGCTTGTAGCGTGGGTTGCTGATTTTATGTCATTAAGGAGCTATATAGTACGGGTTGGGTATTGTTTTTCTTCTCCGTGTAGTGTGACTTCAGGTTCCTCAGGGGACTGTGCTTGGTTCATTACTTTTTAACATTTTTATCAACTCTCTGCTGAGTAAACTGCAATGCCAATATCTTGCTTTCGCAGATGACTTGAAAGTGAGCACAATTAACTCTCCAAAGGATGTAGAGTTTCTGCAAAGTGATATTGATAGGATAGAAATTTGGAGTAGGCATACAGGAATACTATTGAACGTCTCTAAGTGTGTTCACCTTCATTTCGGGAATAGTTCTGTACCTGCCCGATATACTATAGGATCTCAAATAATAAATTGTGTATATCATGTACGAGACCTTGGTATCATAACTCATTCTTCCTTGAAGTCTGGAATGAACACTGAACGTAGATGCGCGTCTGCCAGAAGAATGCTGTACTTGATAAAAAAAACTGCTTCGAGTTTGTGTCACCCACATGTTTTAGAATTCTATTTAATGCACTTGTGAGACCACATATTGAGTTCGCGATACAAGCCAGTTTTCCAACGTCCAAAAAAGAGTTGAATGACTTAGAAAATATTCTTCGTCGTGGCAGCAAACTGTGCTCGAGTTGTTCTCATATGACTTATCGCGACAGACTTAAAACTTTGGGTATGATGACTGTGCACCAAAGACTGTACATCCTAGATATGTTAGAATGTGGCATATTGACAACGGTTCGGATGGATATCCTACCCATTCGGTGGTTATCAACAATAGACGATGCCACAGAGGTCATCCCCTGTTGTTGAGGATATCGTCCCATGGTCGCAGTTTACGGTTGGATCGGTTGTCTCATCGTTGTACAAATGCTTGGAATCGACTACCGTCGGAAATCATGATGGCCACAGACGTTAAGACATTCAAGAATGCTATCATAAATTGGACGATTAACGGCGGGAATAATGAAGATTACCCCTTTTATTGATATTTTTATGTTGATTTTGGTGTATATAATGATGTTTTTGTGATCGAGTGAAACGGCTTTATAGCCAATGCTTGCTTGTAATAATAAAATGAAATATTAAAAATATTATCGAATGGACATCTAATTTGTTGAAATTCAACAGCGTTAATATGTTGAATCGCACACGTAGGAACAAACTGAAAATACACATAGTTAAATATTAAATAAAAAAGGATTTATTTTAACGATGCAAAATATAACTAGATGCAATAAAAATATTATCAAATTAGAAATTTAAAAATTTAATTTTAAATACTTTGGTCTGGAGAAATGACGAATAATCACGAGGATAGATGCTCCAAGCCGAAGAGGAGCGAGCAAGGATTGAGTAAAAAGTATGCCATAGAGTGTTAGAGTTGAATGAAGTGATGATTTTATGCTTCCAGAATGAGTTGCATTTGGTAAGTAGTAAGTTGAGATGAGACCGGAGAAGAGCAAGATAGGAATCACGGAAAGACGGAGTGATCGAGCGTAAATCACGTCTGAGAAAGCGGTGATAGACTCGAAAAGCATGGCGGAGTCGAAAAAAGGAAAATAAAAAAGAATTTATTTTTACGATGCAAAATATAACTAGATGCAATAAAAATTTTTTATCAAATTAAAAATTTAATTTAAAAATTAAAAATCATTTTAATAATTAACTTTTTAATCAAATTATGTACAATATAAATTCAAATAGAGATAAATTACGTGCATAAGATTACTACTTAAGTGAAATTATCGAGGTATTAAGCATACTTAATCTCGAATTTTGATATAAATGTACTATTTTAAAATGTATTTTTAATTTAAAAATTTGAATACATCCGACATCAAAATTTTTACTAAAGAAAATCGATTGGTTGATGATCAATTTCGAATATTTGTGTGTACTTCAAATTAATATAAACCGGCTACGGTGTAGCGAAGCGTCTTGTCCAATCCTTAGCAATCTTGTTGTATTCATTTCGATTTGTTTTGTATAGTTGAGCAATCTCAGGTACAAGTGGGTCATCTGGATTAGGATCACAAAGTAGTGATGAAATCGATAGCAATACTTTTGATATAGTAAGCGCCGGAGACCACTGTCCTCTTAGTATATCAAGACATATGCTGCCATTCATATTAATGTTTGGGTGGTAAATCTTTGTAAGAAATGCAATTTTCGGTGGCTTGAATGGGTAGTCGGCCGGAAATGATATACTAAGAGTAAACACACCGCTGGAATATGCGGAATCCGATGGACCGATTATTGTTGCTTGCCAATGAAACAAATCGTTATCGTTCACAGGACCAGCAGAACAATTAGCCGGAGGATCTTTCTCCAGGTCGTACAATTCTTTCGTTAAACGTTTAAGAGCCATCGGGATTTAAAGAAATTATTAGCTTTCGTAAAATATATATATTAGATAAAGCTGATTTTATCAACGACAAACGGCTTCTCCAAATTCAAGCAGACACGTTTTTACCTTAAAATCGTAGTCTAAAATTCAAATTTGACGATTAACTATTTAATAAAAATCAATAGTATTAAGAGGGAACTAGCCAACCACAAACATCAAAAACATCACTAATATCATTGTATTCTAGGTTATGTTTTTAATTAGCAATAAATTTTTGATTACTAACAACGATATCAGTAACTATCGAAATATATAATGCTAATTTTCTTCTTGGCTTTAAATAAAATCTTGGCCTTTATTATTTAATTTAATAATGACGTATTTCCCATAAATATACTGTATTACTAACAAAATAAAATTAATGTATTGGATAGATTTTTCATAATCGTAATTTTAATTTTAATAATCAAAATTATTAAAATTTATTAATGATCAATTTTAATAAAATGAAAATTGATTATTGCCCAAAATTGTTCACATTTCAAATTCATCAACTAATTATTTTAATACAATTTATAAAAAATTTATATTTATCAATGAAATCCCCTGGAAATGTAAAGTTTTGATAACAATTCTTACTGCTTTTTTATTTAAACATCAGGTCATTTTAAATAATTTTTATCATTTTATATGATTTTATATGATTTTAAATGATCAACTTTAAACAATTGTATAATCATTCTTACACTGGATTATTAATCTATGTACGACAAACACGTGAAGATTAGATCAGTTTTATTAAGCACCGATGTATCTGAGCTGCAACCCTATATATTCACTCACAAATCAGTTTATGGAAATGATCGCATAAAATGTTTTACATGTACAACCAGCAAAAATGTATCAATTTCGAAAAGTATTTAAGAATGAGTCTCAGAGACTGTAAACGGAAATGATCGCATAAAATGTTTTACATGTACAACCAGCAAAAATGTATCAATTTCGAAAAGTATTTATGAATGAGCCTAAGAGACTGTTAATGACACATTTAAAAAAGGTAAAATGATCGCAGCATAATTGATTAAGTAACCAAATGAAGATATATTCAAAATTTATAAAACCTATTTTTACGCAAAAAAATCACATTCCCGAGATTCACTACAGATTCTTTAAACGACAACACTTTAGTATACGAAGTCCTCAATATCGATTTTATTTTTATTTTTTTAAAAGTAAAAAATGTCTAAAGTAATATCTAATAGGGACTAAACATTTTCACTAAATTTTTAGAAGCGTATCCTTAATGATCTCAATTGTAGGACAAAATAAAACATTTTTAGGAAAATAATAATTGATTTTCAATACGTGTATTAACGCAAATTAAAAACTGCATCATAAGTGATGACCATTTGTATAAGCGTAAACCTAGAATGCACTTAAGGGTTTGAATGCATATACGACATACCCGATGGAAATATTATTTTTTTATTAATTTCTAAATATTCGCAATAAATAATATTGATAACATTTATGTACCTTAAGTGGGGTATATAAATTATATTTTAAATAGTTGATACTGATCCATTATTGATAAAGAATTATTGGAGCTGGATCAAAGGAAAGAAGAAATTATTTTTGATATTTCGCTAATTTCTGTTAGCATCTTCAGAAAAGTGTCTGAAGATGCTAACAGAAATTAGCGAAATTAAAAACATAATTTCCTTTTTCTTTGATCCAGATCGAATAATTATTTATAAATTATATTATTATTTTTGATTTGAAGGGCTATCTTGTAATAATCTTTAAACTAACATCATGATAAAACCTCATTAGTTTAATAATAATACAAATTTATTTAATGTGGCAATTGCGTACAAGCTGTACGCTTACAAGTCCACAAACAAAAATAAAAAAGTCAAGCAGATAAATTGTTTAAATGGGATCGGATTTGTCGTTTGAAGCACGGCAGGGAAGTTGATTAACGTATATGAATGGGCAGATGATTCCACGATAGAGGAGCAGCCACCAGGAATGAGCGGAGTCTAAAGGAGGTAGAGTAGTTTGGGACATGTAAAAGAAGGGAATTACAGGAACGCAAGGAACAGTAAACAGAACGAGAATTATCAAGAAAAGGAAGGTTGAGAAATGAAGGGGTATGAAAAGTTACAAGTCGGAAAGCAACGATAAGAAGAAGAATTTGAACATGACAATGAATTGTAGGCAAATCGAGAGAAGAAATATGGTTGGATGTATGATCAAAACGACTAAGACGGAGGAGAATTCGGACGGCTGCGTTGACGATGCGTTGTAGGGGAAGAAGAGTGGATTTAGGTTAGTTGGAAAATAGACTAAGACAATAATCGAGTCTAGAAAAAAGAAGAGAAGATATGAGGGTTATACAAGAAGGGAAATCGATCAATCTACGAACTTGACGGAGGTTGCGGAGTATCAAGGTAGATGAGCGTACTTTATTTAATACAAAAGGTTTAAGTGAAAGTCGGCTGTCAAAATGGAATCCTAGGAAAACGAGATTATCAAACACTAAGATCATGAATACGATGAGCAGGTGCGTGAGCATAGATGAGAATGTCATCAGCATATTGCATAACATGAAAGTTAAATTTATGAGAAATCGAAGACAAGTCACCGAGAAGAAGAGGGAAAAGCATAGGGCCTAATACGGAGCCTTGTGGAACACCGGTCGGGATGGATGAAGGATGGGAGAGAGAAGATTTAGAATAGACGCGAAATGTACGGTTTGATAGATATGAAGAAAACCATGATACAGTGTGTAAACAGAAGTCATAATCATGACGAAGACGATGTAGAAAAATCGAGTGATCGACGATGTCAAAAACAGACGATAGATCAAGAGAAACTATGACACTACATAATGTATGATTGCGCGAGATGAGTAAGTCGTTATAAACTTAAAGACAGGCAATTTCAGTAGAGTGATTAGAGCGAAAAGCGGCTTGGAAGGGAGGAAACAAGTTATAGGAAACGAGATATGTATTAACTTGCTTAAGAACGAGACGCTCAAGGAGTTTAGAGAGGGTTGGGAGAAGTGAGATTGGACGGTACGAAGATGGTAGTGAGGAGTCGAGAGATTGCTTTTCGATGAGATGACGAACAGTGGCGCATTTCCAGATGGAAGGAAATGTACGGCTACGGATGGACGAGTTGAACAATGTGGTTAGGAAGGGTGATATAGAGGAGCAGATATTTTTAAGCAAGTGAGTTGGAATTGGGTCAGAAGGAGATGTTTTATTAGGTAATGACAGCAGAACCGAAGAAACTTCATCAGACGAAACGGGAAGAAGGTGCAATAGTTCTGAGAGGGAAGTATTTAAAGAGAAGAGTGGGTACAAGGGGGCTACGGGTTGTAGGGAAAGTAAATTAGATAGCTTAGTTTGTAGATAAGAAGAAAATTCATCAGGATTTATATTACAAGAAGTAGATGATCGTGAAAGAATTGAGTTTAAGATTTTCCAATGAGATTTAGAGTTGGAAGATGACTCGAGTTGATTTCGCCAAAAGAGAGTACGTTTAGTACGTATAAGAATGAGATGTGAACGGCGTTGAGAAAAGTAGGAATCACGAAGATTTGGAGGGAGTGAGTTGAGTGGACGTTTAAGAAAGCGTTTATACATACGAAAAGAGTGACAGAGTCGACGCTTAGAAAGACTACAGTCAGAATCGAACCAGGGAGCATAGCGCAAGCGCTAGGAACGTCAAAGTCGACTAGGCAGAAGGTTATTGAGGATCGACGTAAGTTCAGAATCAAACAGAATGCAGAGATCATCGGGAGAGAAATAGTTAAGAGGAAGTGAAAAGAGTGAAGAATTGAGTAAGGCTGCTTAGAGAATAGGGATATCGAGAAGTTTCCAGGGTCGACTTTCTGTAGATAATGGTATAGGCGGAGAAGGAGGATGGGGACGAGTAAGAGTAAGAGTGACAAGGAAATGATCAAACAAACCAGGATCAGTAATTGACAAGGAGGTATAGTCATTGAAGCAGATAGGTACAGCAATGATGTCGAGAGCACCGCCGAGAATATGAGTTGGGCTTGTTGAAAGTAATTTATAGTTAAAATCAGAAAAAAAGATTAGTTAAAGTGATAGAGTCAGAGCAGCATGGCAATCAAGACGAATGTTAAAGTCACTGAGAACAAAAGAAGGAGTATAAGACAATGAACAGTGAGACATTAGATCTGCAAGGTCGTTAAAGAAGATACGTGATGGGGCAACTGAACCTGAACGGTATGCAATCACAAGTTCCAAAGGGAAAGGCGTTGATAATCTGCATGAGTAATTCGAACGAAGTGTAACGAATGTTAACGTTGATTTTACGTAAAGACATTGGGTGACGAGCAATGGCAACTATACCGCCATGGTTAGAAGCAGTAGATATATGAGATGCAATTTGACGAGCTGATTCAACTAGAGAACAACCAGAGCGACATAGACGACGAATAGCAAGATCGTCAAAGTCAGAGGGCCAGGATTCGGTAATGCAGAGAATATCGATCGATAATTGATCGAAGATATCTTGAAGCAAATCAGCTTTATGAAGAATGGAGCGAGTATTGAATCGACTAAGACGAAAAGTATGCTTAGGAGCGAGATCGACTAGCGAAGAATACAAGGGGGAGAGAAGGGACGCCATCGAATTTTTGGCCTTGTGCGTACAACGTGAAAATTTTTGTTGATTTGGCGTATAGATAAGGATGACTCGCCGTTTGTTTCACGTCGATGTTTCTCAATGCGAGCTAAATTTAGCTGGGCAATATCAGAAGGGGAGCAGTCAGGAAAGATACGGCAAGTAGATGAAGTGGTAAGAAGTTTAAAACGTTGGGAGAGTATTAAGAGGCATGTGAACTATGTCGGAAGACGATTTTCAAGAGTGGAGGACTGAGATGATTGGATTTAGTGGATTTGTTTAAAAGACTAAAGGATACAGGATTGATATTATTGAAGAGGGATGGGTAATCATCAGGAAGAATGGTTCTAGGATAGACCTGTAAGCAGATACATCATCATCGAGGCGAGATTGTGGAGAAGCAGATTCTGAAAGCTTTAAGTTTGATATGATTATACAGCGATCGCAAGAAGGAAAGCGACTTCGTAGAAGTTGTGGACGGACAGAGCTGGTAGGAGTCGAGGCAGCAGAGCAAATAGAAGTGGAAATGACAGAGGTGCTTGATAGAGAATTAATATTGGTTGGAGCAAGTGTGACAGGAGCGGGGTGTTGAATAGGTTGATCAGAGATGTAACTGGAGATGATTTTAAATGAAGGTTGTAAATTATTTGGAAGTGTTACGTGGGAGGTAGAGTAAGGAGAATTAAGATAGGTTGGGGTATGAGTGACAGGAATGGAGTGTTGAATTAGTTGATTGGAAATGTTGCTGGAAATGATTTTGATGGAAGGATGTAAATTATTGAGAAGTGATACGGGGGAGGTCGAGTAAGAAGTACGTGAAGAGAATAAAGAAGTTTGAGATTTATTTAGATTGGGGGAGGAATACGAAAGAGGAGGTACGAGATGAAAAGCTTTACCGTTAGCATTGTTAGAATGAGAAAGATTAATGGAAGTTTGGTGCGTAGTTGAACGAGAAGTGTGTGAGAGAGTATGTTGAATAATGGGAATATATGATGCGAAGTCAGATGTTGATGCGAGGGAAACATCTAAAACAGCATTGGTCTGAGTGGTCATGTGTGGTACATAAATAGAGGAGCAGGATAGCTGTAATAGTCGTACTGATGTACAAAAACCGCATGTGAACTGTTTACGTTTATACATCGAGTGGTCGGATATTTTAACACGAACAAGTGCCATACATCACAATCTTTGGAATCGCATCCAACTTCGAAGCTGGTATAACCATCATTGCATTCCGATGTGGAAGATTCTTGATCAGTAACAGGAATCTGAGATCGCGCTTTTTTAGGCATGACCTTTTATCGATTGATTGAGCTTAATCCGCGAGCGTAGCTAGCGGAACTGACATGAATAATCTGGAACTGACATGAATAATCTGGAACTGACATGAATAATCTGGAACTGACAGGAATAATCTGGAATTGACATGAATAATCTGGAACTGACAGGATTAATCTGGAACTGACAGGAATAATCTGGAACTGACAGGAATAATTGTAAGTAGTTATTAGTTAGCAGCTAAGAATTTCAATTGTATGTTTATTAGAAACCAATTTTTTTTAGGTTTAGTCTGTTATATTCTATTACCACATTTTTTCAACACATTGTATGTATTTATTAAATCAAGAATAGTCAGAGGAGGGATCAGATTTTGTTTCATATGATTTAAAATAGTGCCTTTTAAATTATGACTTGCATCTAGTCATATAACTCCCTTCAGACCATAAAGTAACGATCAATGCGAGCGGATGAATTGAACATTATGGCGGACTACACTTATGGAACTCGAAAATGTAAGGTACATTACATATCTAGGCACATCTCCAATCAGTGCCAACTCTAGTTCTCAAGGTCCGATCTCAAATTATTCCTAAATCCCGAACACTTATAACTGTTTCGATCTCATGTAACCCTAGCATATATAAAGATATAAGTGATGACCTTCCAAAGCGCATGTGAGCACATTTCGATACATTAATCAATAAACCGGTCCGACAACTTCATTCATAAATTTAATTTCACATGGTCAGCTAACAAATTAATTTTGGCCAATATTTTCAAATCATCAGCGTACACAATACATCCACAATTAATTTTATGCAACAACAGGTCAACGAAAATTGTAAATAAGAGAGGTCCCAACACCGTACCTTGAGGAACACCGGTATTCAAATCTCTAGAATAAGATAGGCTTTCACCACTACGGACATAAAATTGACGATCACTGAGGAAATTGTTGACCCAACCAACAACACTGAGGTGAATACCGTAAAAATCAATACGTAGTTTAGTGGGGAATGAGGTACTCGATCGAATGCCTGGCTGAAGTTAAAGAAATATAACATCTACACCGTGCCTAATAGAGATCAAGTCTACCCAAACCTCACGTGCACACAAAAGATTTGATAGGCAATATCTGCCTTTTCAAAAATCATGTTGTGCAGAACTTACATTATACGTGTTTAAATGGCAAATTATTCTACTTTGCACAATTCGCTCTAAGATCCTGCTTACGTGACTCGTCAGACTAATCGGCCTGCAGTTAATGTAATTCGACCTATCGCCTTTCTTATGAATAGGAACAACAGGGCCAATCTCCAGTCATTAGGAACAGTATAGGAATCTAAGGACATTTGGAATAAATCACAAAGCGGCCCACAAGGTGATTAGCTAATTCATTCAGAATAAACAGACATATGCCGTCAGGACCAGCAGCAGATAAAGAAGGAAAACTTAGCAAGTTGCCTAAAACTTTCTCTTTATTCACAATGATCGGAGCAGACAAACATGAAGTTAATGTAGGAAAATCAAAATTGTTCAAAACAGAAGTGGGTGCGTACAACTTAAATACATTTGCAAATTCATTCGCGATATCAAATTGAGAATCGATTAATTGAGAACATACATGATAGATGAAATATAACAATTGACTCGTATACTACGCCGAACATATGACCAAAATTTCTTAGGGTGTGAATAAATCGAATTAATGACAGCGTATTCATAGGCACGACGTTTAGCGATTTTAAGTCGTCGATAAGCATTCCTATATAGAGGAGCTTTCGTTAGATCCCTCTGATATGCCTTAAACAGTGTGCTACTATGCCGCAAGGAGGCCCTCAGAGTATAATCAAACCAATTAGGTCGTAAAAATTTTTTATAAATTATTTTCAATAGTGCAAATTCATCTGCGATGAATACAATTTTTTGCTTCAGTCCAAAAATCCTTAAAAGTAGAAGGACAGCGTAATGAAAAATCAACAGTATTTGCGAACCACAAGAGATTAGAAGTATCAACAAGATTAGAAGTATCAACAATTTAAAAGAATCAAGTCGATTACGAACTATCGGTTTAATATCGTCTGAAATAAATTCGAATAATCTCGCGCTGCTTAAATTCGCCCACGGTAAAGTCAGGAGTGTGAGTAGGCTGTCCCACCGCTCATTGAATATTTGGAATTTGTTACATGAGGACCTTCCCAGTGCTGCTAGCCATCGCCACTTCAATAAGCTGCTGTTAAAGTGGAATGTCAATTCCGATTTAGATGCGTGGATCTATTTTGATATTTAATGTTTTGAAAACAAAATATGTGAACAGTTGAAACAGCCATTTGCGGCTAGTAACTTGTAACATTTAATAATAATTATCATCGAATTCTTACTATTCACTTGAAATTACTCTCCAAATTTTGTCCCTAAACCACGACAAGTCTAAAATAATGTGAATCCTCCCCCGTAAACCAAACATATCTACTCCCACTGTATATTTTGCCTCATCGATCATCCCCATAGTTCACAATCTCACTTTCTTAGGCTTTCATTTCGATGATCACCTTTCCCTTAAACCCTCCGTCCGTGACAAGGTCCGCTCGTCTAAGTTAATTCTCCGTGACATCCGCCGTATCCGCTCCCTTATCGACTTCCGTTCTTGTATTTCTCTTCTTTCATCGCTTCTTTTCCCTAAAATCGATTACTGCCTTAGCCTTTGCGCCAATTCTCCAAAATCCATCATCCTACCACTACAACCCCTCTCGACGTCCGCCGCGCTCCCCCTTTATCACATTCAAACACATCTCCGTTCACACCTTCTTGACACATGATTTACATTTTTGTTTTGTTGTGGTCATGTAAGCGTGCGATGCCACGCATTTGCCACGTTAAAATAAATATTTTTGAAAGCAAATAGTCAATCAACGGAGCGATGAATATCGTAGCTAAATTGGATAGTTCAGCAGAGGTACTGAATGGCGACATTGCTCACGTATTCATTTGCAGCATCGTGATATCAAACGTCCTCAAGCTTGGAGCAGCAATGACTAATGAGACAGCAAATTCTACATGTTAATTCCCCTCGTAGTTCCTTTAATACTAAAATCATATGTTACTAAAATATAAAAAAAATCCAAATTTGCTGGAATTGCGCCTCTAGAAATCGACCCAAATCAATTCACCGTTTTCCTAAACTCAAAATTTCTTATAGTAGTCGATCATCTGAACTTTATATTGTAATTTAGACAAACACTATCTCAGTACCTTTCATTCGTCCTAATACTAATGCTTATTCGTCATAATACCAATGCCAGAAGCATGTTGAGTAAGTTTGATGACGTCCGTGAGTTGGTGATTTCCTCCTTTTTAGATATAATCGCCATTTCTGAACGTGATTGCATAAGACATACCAGATTGTATCGTGCAAATTCCTGGATATCAAATATTTCGATCCGACCGTAGTACAAGAAAAGGTGGCGGTGTAGTACTGTTCATAAAGTTTTAAGGAAATGTAGACTTGCACATCAGGAAGGTACTTGTGAATTCATGTCGGTCATGTTCAGACATGGTAGTAACTGTCTTCAAATTGGAGTATTTTACCGGACTCCTAAATCTTTCGTATTAGATACTGAACTGACGTCTATCCTAGAGAATTCTGCTACTTCCAAGAACTGCTTGATGGTTAGTGATTTTAATATTGTGGGTGTAAATCCAGAGGATCTATATTCATTGTAGAGTGACGCAATAAAAACTGATACAGAACTATGGCACTTTTTAGTAAATTATTTAAGGCTAGAACAACACAGTTCTATTCCAACGAGGTTCATGTACACTAATGAATCGCTACTTGATTTGGTGTTTTCTAAGTCATTAACTGACGTATCTCACATTCATCAAAGATCACCTATTGGCATAAGTGATAAGTGTATTATATTATTTAGTTTTGTTAGACGAGACAACGTCAACGGCTTATCCGCTCCCACAATAATGAAACGGCATTGGCAATCCGTCAATATAGCCCAATTAAGACAATCTGCGTCATTGCTAACATTTGTTGATCACACTAATGATATCGAAAGGCGTTAGAATATATTACACTCGGCATTAATAAAATTATCTGATTGGTTTGCACCTATCCGACTTGTTCGTAAAGGCAAGTACAACATGCCTTCTTGGTTTGATCAGGAGCTACGAGAGACTATTAAACAGCGTAATCGTCTTTTAGAGCTAAGCAGAAAGTGTCCTACTTTAAGAACTGCATATAACTTTTGTCGTAATGAGGTTGTTCGTTTAAGGGTTGCTAAGAAAAGAAAATATGAACAAAGCATCGTGAAAGATAAAAGGTCTGTTCCCAAACGCTTTTGGGCTCATGTTAAGCGAGTTGGTACCATTAATCATCGATAATTCGCTTCAAATTGGTGGTGTGGATACTACTACGCCATATTTGATGGCTGAAATCTTTGCAGATACAATTTTATTATCACCTGTTAATAGCTATGCTAGCAGTAACCTTGACCCTTCACATGGTAATGCGAATATTAGTTACATTGTGTCAACAGAATAAGTTCGTCAAGAACTATCTGCACTTTATTTCTTCAGCCACCGGTCCAGATGACATACATCCATTTCTCCTTAAATCTACATCCGGCATCATTGCTGAGGCCATCGCCTCACTCGTTGAGCTAAGCTTGCGAACTTCATGCCTACCATCAATATGGAAAAACGCTCGTGTGATCCCTGTTTTCAAAAAGGGTGGCAAACATGATCCGGCAATCTTTAGGCCAATCAGTTTAACAAGTACTATTTGCAAAGTACTTGAGAGAATAATTAACCGCAGATTATCGTTTTTCCTTTAGAATACAATCTTCTCAACTCAGGCCAGCATAGTTTCCGTAAGGACAGATTATGTCTTAGCAATCTTCTATGTGCAAGGGAAGCATGTACTGGTGATATTTCTAGAGGTTATGCTGTGGATGCGATCTTCCTTGATTTTAGTTGGGCATTTGATCGTGTTCCGCACGTGATGTTGCTTGGCGTTCTGCAATCATATCAAATTGATAAATGGCTAATAGATTGGATTCAGAATTTTCTATGCGACCGTCTTTTTCGCGTACGCATAAGTCAATCTTTATCATCACCTTGAAGGGTATATATCGGTGTACTTTAAGGGTCTGTCTTGGGTCCAGTCCTCTTCAACATTTTCATAAATATCTTATTGGACGAGCTAGTTAGATCAAAGTCCTGCGAGTTCTTGGCTTTTGCAGATGACCTGAAATTATGGAGGACCATTAAGGACCTGAGGGATATTGTGTGTCCGCAGAAGGCACTAAATGTGGTACATGGTTGGTCTCAATTAACGTGTATCCACTTAAATGTGCCCAAGTGTGTACACTTGCGTTTCGGCAAAAATAGTTTAAAATCAACCTATTACATTGGTAGTGACTGTATTGTGGAAAGAGAACATGTTCAAGACCTTGGCGTCACAGTGCACCGATCTCATAAAACGCGGGAGAATACAATGCGTGTAATCAGCGCATTCAGGCGGATGGTGCATATAATTAGGAGTTGTTTTTCCACACCGAATCATCAGTCATAGAGCAATTTCAAAAACTCATTGATAAGTATGAACAAATAGTAGTGAACCGAGAACTTTTTCTTGAGGTATACCATGTACAACACTACGTTGAGATGACAAAGTATTACCTACTTTCACACGAAATTGACGACCACACATGAAGTGCTTGATCCATAAAGTTAGGTAATAATCGATACTAATATACTCGAGAATATTTATTAATTCAGTATGTGAAATGCGATCAAATTCCTTGGAAAAATTCAAATAGACGACATCGACGAATAATCTACCTGAAGTTGCCACAGCCCATTGTTTACGAGCACGCAGAGTATTCGTTATACATGAGTGGTCATGTCGAAAACCGTGCTTAAGTAGTGCTTGTCGAAAGTCGTTCAAGTAGTTTATTGAATCCAATCCGTTTATTAACCATTTGTGAACATTTTTTCAAGTAACTTACTTACAGTCGATGTTAATGGCCTATTTCCTGTCATTTGGAATTACCGACGTATTGAGAGAAACATTAAATAATTTTGAAAGCGGTATGCTAGTATACATTTTAATAAATTAAGGTTCTAAGTGGGGATATCGTCAAGACCAGCTGATACACATTTAAACAATTTGGATAGCTATATTTCAACTTCCTCTATTGTGACAATTATGCACTGACTCTGATAGATTGAAGAACCATCATAATTGTTAACTTTATTTGCATTTTTTCTATTTAAAGATAGCTCAAACATATCATCATTATTATTAATAATTTATTAAATTGATAAACTATTCTAACTACAATACAATTATTTCGAATCGACGAGGGAACGATCCAGGAACTTACAAAGGATCGACAACAACTAATACAACAGGCAATATTCAATGCTTGCGCAAACCCGAGCGGTTCCGGGACGCATTGTTGCCCATGCAACGGTTCGAACGCAGTCTGCAAAAATTGTATGTGCGTCAAATTTGGAAATCGGATGTACTCAAGTTGGATGTCCACTGCACACTCATGTCAGTTCCCAAACAGGTAAACATAAATTTCTTATTGCAGGACTTTTTCCGCGGATCCTGTGCGGCATTTCACATTAAAAATTAGGTGTAGACCTTGACGCCACTAAACAATCTTTGAACTCTCTCGTCTCTGAGGTAAATGAAATGAAACACATGCAAGCTATATCTACACCTGCTAGTGTTCAGCAATTGACATCTAATATAACCTCCCATATCCCGCTTAAACAAACGTTCGCCAGTATTATTAGAAAAGAGGTATCACGCACTGTTCTAGCAGCCCCACATGCTACGAGAATTGACTCTACTCCTTCAAAACTGGCTCAAACGTTTAGTAGGGATTCACAGAGATTTTCAATCTCTGTTATTATTCGTGGTCTTAGGCAGTCGGGTGATGATCTTTGATTAGTTAAGGAAATTTGCTCTTTGCTAAGCGTGCAGTTGCATTCTGATAACAAGGTAAAACTACGGCGTTTCTCAGCAAAACGAGTTGATACACCACCGTGGCTCTTAATTACTGCCGACGAGTCCACCGTTACTCAGCTGCTTTCAAGATCTCACTTATTGAAAGATTCGACGAATTTGCATGATGTTTTTGTGAATGCAGACTTGTCCGTCCGAGAACGTGAGATTCAAAAATTCAAAAATTGTTACGGGAATAGCTTAATCAGAAGCGTGTTGAAAATCTTAACATTGTTTATCGCATTCGAGATTGTTGTGTAGTGCCAAGTTATTCCTAAAAGGCTACCGATGAGAATAAATCTGGGCTGAAAAGATATCCATATGACTATCCCAAGATAGTATTCGAACTTACTTCCAGACCAATATGCCAAATTTACTCCGATTACTCCTATTTAATGTCAAGCGACTAAACTATTTAATATCAGCGGGTATAACCTCCTGGCTTTCTTCGTTCGATTTAATAGTCCTTACTGAAACTCTTTCTACTCAATTGGTGTCCTTACCTAACTATTACATTTTTAATATTCCAGCATCGTTGGGTAACCGTGGTCGACCCTTCGCTGGCGTGTCCCTTGCTGTTAGTCCAAACTTTACAAACTGGTAAGTTAAAAAGTCATCTAACGTAATATTATTATTAATTGACAACGAATTGAGCCGAGGCTCTTTACAAGTTGCTTCACAAAATAAAAAGAATAAAAAGAATAAGAGTCGTTTTGTCCCTCCATCATCAGATAAACTATTGAAAATCCCACCGTTGTCTTGAGAAGGAAGGGTCATCATCCAGTAGGGAGCAAAAACTTGAAGCAGTAGACGACAAAACCTTCGCACTCTGAAGCTAATTCCAAGATCGTACGACTCGTTTGGCAAAGCAGGAAACTGCATGCATGTACCTTTGTGTTTTCAGCATCAGGGGGTGTCCGCGAAGAGAAGGTTGACCTCTCAGTTGCAGTAGATGTGACAGTGGATGATCTTTAGTATGCAGAATTTTCCAAACAAGAGAGAGATCTCGCTTGTCACGGATATATCGCAGACAAGGCATATTTAATATCTGGAGGCGTTTCGCGTAGCCATAAATATGCAGCCCTGAGACTAATTTAGTTGTTGATCTGAACACTTTCTCTAATGCACGACGCTCATAAGTAGTTTCGGGATAACAAGCTGGCGATGCGTATAAGATATGGCTCAAGAAAAAACGCATTTGCTAAGGTATGGTAACATAACGGATCTATGCCTATCAGAGCTCGACGAGTATGTCCTATTAAGCGTTTTGTGATGCAACACACGTAGTCTGAATGCTTTCGAGTGGATAAGTCAGCACAAACCCAAACTCCCAAATCTTTATATGAGTTGGTTCTTTCGATACTAATTGAACCAAACTGGTACTCACCTCCAAGATGATCACATGATCTTCGTGATATACGCATACATGTACATTTAGCGGAATTGATCCTCAAGTGATTTCGTATAGACCAATTGGATATAACGTCGACGTCGCTTTGTAAATGCTGTTTGTCAAGATCGGAAATAATAGGTCGCCAAACTTTAAGATCATCTGCATATAATAAACTGAATGAACTGATATTTGGTATCAAATCGTTGATATAAAGACTGAATAAGATGGGACCCAATACACTTCCCTGTGGAACACCTAACAACACTGGAAATAGACTCGACAGCGACTCACTTACTCGTACGACACTTTGTCGGTTGGAAAGGAATACACGAATCCAGTTTATGATCCTCTTATCAAGATGAATGTGCTCCAACTTCTCAATAAGACGCGTGTGATTAACTGAGTCGAACGCTTTTGAGAAATCAAAGAAAATGACATCAACTGGTATGCCTTGATCATAATAGTGATACCAATTTTCACGTGCATGTAAAAGATTAGTAGTAGTGGAATAACCTTTTCGGAAGCCATGCTGTGCTGGGTTCAAAATTTGAAATCTATTTAGAAATTCTATTATTCGTCGCTTAATCAATCTTTCTAGAACACGACAACACACGCAAGTGAGACTAATAGGCCTATAATTGTCAATGGACGAACTATCCCCTTTCTTATAAATAGGACAGATGATGGAATTCTGCCAATCTGAAGGAACAACGCCAAAAGCAACAGACGCAGAGAAAATATTGTAAAGCGGATGACATATTATGTCAGCGATGTTGCGCAGATATACTGGCGGTAAGCCATCTGGACCCGCACCTGCTTTGCATTTAAGTTTCCGAAGCTCTTGGAGAACATCATCACATCGGAAGAGGTCGCTGGTGTCATCTCCGAGCGATTCAAATGTACACGGATCACCCATTGTCACATCCTTATGGTCGAGATTCAAAGAATGGAAATGATTTCTAAACATATTTAATATCTGCAAAGAATCAGTTATGAATTTCCCATCGTCACGCTGTATGCAATTTATAGGTTTACAGCACGTATGCTTAGCAGTCACATACCTAAAGAAAGAGCGGGGATCACGGTGACAGTTTATACTTAGCTGATTTTCGAAAGATCGCCTACCAGTTCGCTTCATGGACGTAACGAGGTTTCGCCATTTCTTATAAGTGCTGAAATTAGCTCTGTCTTTACGATAGTTATTAAAGGCCTTACGTCTCATCTTTAAAGCATGTTTTATGTCGCTATTAAACCAAGGCGGTGAGATCGATGTCAAACAGTGTTTACTCTGAAGAGGTGAGAAACGATTAAGGAGGTGGTACAGAGTATCCCTGAAAAACTGCCATGAATATTCGACGCCAACATCAAAAGCATCCAACCACTTTACCCCAACGAGATATTTATTTACTAGAGCAAAGTCAGTTCTGAATGGGTTTACAGACGACGTCGGATTTACGCCATGTGAGTAGACATCGCTCAGACCAATCGAAATGACCACATGATCTGAATGACCTATTGGGTCCAGATAGCTTAATCTATCAAGAATGTCATATGGTACAGTAAGGCATAAATCCAAAAGTGAATGTGAATCCTGTGAAACTCTTGTATTCTGACTGAAATGTTGCTTAAGAGCCAAGCTGTTTATTAAGCCAAGTAGCTTCAAACTCTCGACATCCGAGTCATTGGAAGTGTAATTAACCCAATTCACAGATGGCATGTTGAAATCACCGAGTACAACAAATCTATCACAATAACTACTTCTCTCCATTAAAGCAGCTATGCTATCTGTGTTTGATCTTGGAGAACGATACACAGTCAATACCGTTATTGGGTGTTGACAATATAGCCTAATACACAATGCTTCATTATGGTTAATAGCATTACTAAGAGTTTCAATTACTCGGAATTGAAGCCTATTAGAGATATACGCGATAACACCTCCTCCAATTTTCCCTGTTCTATCACTTCTACTTATGCTGTATCCCTCAATGAATATATCTACGTCTGCTATTGACGAACTAAGCCAAGATTCTGTGAAAATACCTACATCTGGTACGATATCTTGAAAGAGACATTTTATTTCATCTAACTTATTAAGTAGACTACGAATATTCGAGTAAATGATTTTTAAACCACCATTATTTGTGCTCAACTTGAAGGAAAAATCGCGAAGAGATTTTCGAAATTCACGAATACACCGATCGACATTGAGGCAAGGTGAAACAGTGAATATTTCACGTCTTAGGCGGAGGGCGCCAAAGTGGTAAGAAGGCTTGCAGGATTGATCACATCTGACAGTCCCTTCCAATGAATATGTAGACGCCTCCGCACAACTCGAAAATTTTGTATTGTCAATACAAATAATAATAACTATACAATACAATAATTTATTTAACGTGGCAAATGCGTGTAAAATGCACGCTTACATGACCACTAACAAACAAAAAAAAGAACATCAAAGGTCACAGGTAATTAGTTAATTGTTAAAATAAAATTGGATTTGGCGTTTGAAGTACGGCATAGATGTTAATTGGCGGATATGAATAGGCAGTTGATTCCACAAGAGAGGAGCAGCCACAACGAAGGAGCGGAAGCCAAAAGAGGTAGAGTAGATTGGGACATGTAAAAGAAGGGAATTACGGGAACGCAGAGCACAATACAAAGTACGAGAATTGTCGAGTAAAGGAAGGTTTAGAAATGAAGGGGTATGATAAGTTATAAGGCGAAAAGCAATGATAAGAAGACGAATTTGAACACGACAATAAATTGTAGGCAAATCAAGAGAAACAAGATAGTGGGATGTATGATCAAAACGACGAAGACGGAGGAGAACTCGGACGGCAGCGTTGATGATGCGTTGTAAAGGAAGAAGAGTGGATTTAGGTGAGTTGGAAAATAGACTAAGACAGTAATCAAGTCTTGAGAAAAGAAGAGAAGATATGAGAGTCATACAAGAAGGGAAATCGATCAATCTACGAACTTGACGGAGATTGCGGAGTATCAAGGTAGATGAGCGTACTTTATCACTAACGAAAGGTTTAAGTGAAAGTCGGTTGTCGAAATGAAAGCCTAGGAAAACGAGATTATCAACGATAGGAAGAATTGTAGAATTTAGTGATACGGAAGGAGGTTCTACGCCGAAGCTTCGAGGTAGGATCCACATAATTTTAGATTTATCAGGATTCAGAGAAAGGCGAAGGGAAGAAAGATGATTGGAAATTGAGAGAAGACAGCTGGATACAGAAACACTAAGATCATGAATACGATGAGCAGTTGCGTGAGCATAGATGAGAATGTCATCAGCATATTGCATAACATGAAAGTTAAATTTATGAGAAATCGAAGACAAGTCACCGAGAAGAAGAGGGAAAAGCATAGGGCCTAATACGGAGCCTTGTGGAACACCGGACGGGATGGACGAAGGATGGGAGAGAGAAAATTTAGAATATACGCGAAATGTACGGTTTGATAGATATGAAGAAAACCATGATACAGTGTGTAAACAGAAGTCATAATCATGACGAAGACGATGTAGAAAAATTGAGTGATCGACGATGTCAAAAACAGACGATAGATCAAGAGAAACTATGACACTACATAATGTATGATTGCGCGAGATGAGTAAGTCGTTATAAACTTAAAGACAGGCAATTTCAGTAGAGTGATTAGAGCGAAAAGCGGCTTGGAAGGGAGGAAACAAGTTATAGGAAACGAGATATGTATTAACTTGCTTAAGAACGAGACGCTCAAGGAGTTTAGAGAGGGTTGGGAGAAGTGAGATTGGACGGTACGAAGATGGTAGTGAGGAGTCGAGAGATTGCTTTTTCGATGAGATGACGAACAGTGGCGCATTTCCAGATGGAAGGAAATGTACGGCTACGGATGGACGAGTTGAACAATGTGGTTAGGAAGGGTGATATAGAGGAGCAGATATTTTTAAGCAAGTGAGTTGGAATTGGGTCAGAAGGAGAGGTTTTATTAGGTAATGACAGCAGAACCGAAGAAACTTCATCAGACGAAACGGGAAGAAGGTGCAATAGTTCTGGGAGGGAAGTATTTAAAGAGAAGAGTGGGTACAAGGGGGCTACGGGTTGTAGGGAAAGTAAATTAGATAGCTTAGTTTGTAGATAAGAAGAAAATTCATCAGGATTTATATTACAAGAAGTAGATGATCGTGAAAGAATTGAGTTTAAGATTTTCCAATGAGATTTAGAGTTGGAAGATGACTCGAGTTGATTTCGCCAAAAGAGAGTAAGTTTAGTACGTATAAGAATGAGATGTGAACGGCGTTGGGAAAAGTAGGAATCACGAAGATTTGGAGGGAGTGAGTTGAGTGAACGTTTAAGAAAGCGTTTATACATACGAAAAGAGTGACGGAGTCGACGCTTAGAAAGACTACAGTCAGAATCGAACCAGGAAGCATAGCGCAAGCGCTAGGAACGTCAAAGTCGACTAGGCAGAAGGTTATTGAGGATCGACGTAAGTTCAGAATCAAACAGAATGCAGAGATCATCGGGAGAGAAATAGTTAAGAGGAAGTGAAAAGAGTGAAGAATTGAGTAAGGCTGCTCAGAGAATAGGGATATCGAGAAGTTTCCAGGGTCGACTTTCTGTAGATAATGGTAAAGACGGAGAAGGAGGATGGGGACGAGTAAGAGTAAGAGTGACAAGGAAATGATCGGACAAACCGGGATCAGTAATTGACAAGGAAGTATAGTCATTGAAGCAGATAGGGACAGCAATGATGTCGAGAGCACCGCCGAGAATATGAGTTGGGCTTGTTGAAAGTAATTTATAGTTAAAATCAGAAAAAAGATTAGGTAAAGTGTTAGAGTCAGAGTTAGCCGGGCGATTAAGACGAATGTTAAAGTCACTGAGAACAAAAGAAGGAGTATAAGACAATGAACAGTGAGACATTAGATCTGCAAGGTCGTTAAAGAAGATACGTGATGGGGCAACTGAACCTGGACGGTATACAATCACAAGTTCCAGAGAGGGAAAGGAGTTGATAATCTGCATATGAGTGATTCGAACGAGGTGTAACGGATGTTAACGTTAATTTTACGTAAAGACATTGGGTGACGAGTAATGGCAACTATACCGCCATGGTTAAAAGCAGTAGATGTATGAGAGGCAATTGGACGAGCTGATTCAACTAAAGAACAACCAGAGCGACATAGACGACGAATAGCAAGATCGTCGGAGTCACAATGCCAGGATTCGGTAATGCAGAGAATATCGATAGATAATTGATCGAAGATATCGAGAAGCAAATCAGCTTTATGAAGAATGGAGCGAGTGTTAATAGGGTAAGACGAAAAGTATGCTTAGGAGCGAGATCGACTAGCGAAGAAGATAAGGGGGAGAGATGGGACGCCATCGAATTTTTGGCCTTGTGTGTACAACGTGAAAATTTCCATTGATTTCACGTATATATAAGGATGACTTGCCGTTTGTTTCACGTCGATGTTTCTCAATGCGAGCTAAATTTAGCCGGGCTATATCAGAAGGGGAGCGGTTAGGAAAGATACGACTAGTAGACGAAGTGGTAAGAAGTTTAAAACGTTGGGAAAGTACCAAGGATTCATGTGAACTATGTCGGAAGACGATTTTCAAGAGTGGAGGACTGAGATGATTGGATTTAGTGGATTTGTTTAAACGGATCAAAGATACAGGAGCGATATTATTGAAGAGGGATGGATTATTATCAGGAAGAATGGTTGCTAGTATAGACCTGAAAGCAGTTACATCATCATCGAGGCGACATTGAGGAGAAGCAGATTCGGAAACCATTAAATTAGATATGATAATGCATCGATCGCGCGAAGGAAAACGATTACGTAGTGGTGCACGGACAGATCTGGTAGGAATCGAGGCAGAAGAGCAGATAAACGTGGGAATGACAGGGGTGCTAAGTGAAGATTTAAGATAGTTTGGAGCATGTGTGACAGGAGTGGAGTGTTGAATCGGTTGATCGGAGATGTTACTGGAGATGATTTTGACGGAAGGATGTAAATTATTGATAGGTGATACGGTTGGAGCATGTGTGACAGAAGTGGATTGTTGAATAGGTTGAACGGAGATGTTTCTGGAGATAATTTTGACAGAAGGAATATGTATAGATTCATGTGGTATTATTTTAATAGGTTGCTGTTTTAACCTATTGATGTCGGCTTGTGATATCATCGATGAAGTTTCGCCTTTTTAAGTGATTTATCTTCTGAAAAGTCCATAATCGTTGCGGAAGATTTTAATACACGTTTCATGAACCCTGTTCCATCTAAACTTAAGCAACTGTTATACTTTTTCAGTGAGTTTTGTCTTGAGTTGCACGTACCCGTGGAAGGATGGACTTATGTGTCTCACAATGGGCGAAGTTGCATCGATTTTATATTTAAACTGGAGATTGCATCAGAATGGGCTTTACCCCGCAAACACAATCCTGTTCTTTCATCCTAGAAAATCATATTAACACTCCAATAGAGAAATCTTTGCCTGAATCTTTGCCAGAAACCTTTGAATCTTTGCCAGAAACCTTTGAATCTTTGATTCAAATTCCTGAAACAAATAACTTTGTTTCAGGAATTTGAATCATAATATGATTAAAGACGCAGTTTTGATTTAGCATTATTATGTTTTGTTTATTTTATAATTATATTAAATACGTAGACTCAGTTAGCTGATTTAATTTGATCTTCTAAATGCATATGAAATAGAAACAAGTTTCTCCAAAATCAGTGAATACCTTCTCACTGCATGTCATCCACTCTCTAACCGCAATTCTCAACATTATGGAAACAAGATACATCGTAAGCCAATACCCATTGTACAGCTACGGAGAAAGCTCATATTTATGGGCAGAAGCCGGCGGTTTGATCATGATATTAATATGAATTTTATTTTCTTACGGCGTGTGTATTGTACGATGTTATCAAAATTTCGCGAATCAATATTATTAAAGGAAGAATACAAACGCTTGCGAAAAGCAGAACGATGTCCCTGGAAACTGCATAGAAAAACAATGCTAGTACCTCCGGCATCCCGATGAACCGTTGGTTTAAGCATTTTAACGATATTCTCGTTAATTTACAAGACCTCCCAATGTGTCGTAATAATAATGCGCTGATAACATTGTCATTCTTGGGCAGTGACAATGACTAACTAAATGCTCCATTTTAATTGCCCGAA
This sequence comes from Pomphorhynchus laevis, assembly GCA_012934845.2. Taxonomy (NCBI): domain Eukaryota; kingdom Metazoa; phylum Acanthocephala; class Palaeacanthocephala; order Echinorhynchida; family Pomphorhynchidae; genus Pomphorhynchus; species Pomphorhynchus laevis. The sequence goes on from WNNJ02002631.1 coordinate 167,286, forward strand.
TTGGAACTTGCTCTCTTTTCTATGGTCTAATAATAAGGCGGCCGGCCCTGACCGACTGTGTGTTGAACAAATTAAATATTCCTTTCATTTATTATCGTGTTATTGGCTACATTTATTCAATTGTGTCCTTACGGTTATCAAATGCCGGTGTCATGAAAGCAAGCTGTAATAAAAATTTTGTATAAGGGTAAAGGGGATATAAGTGATACTATCTCTTACCGTGAAATTACCCTTCTAAATCATATCTATAAATTTTTGTCCACTCTTATAACCAGTCGATTATCGAAACACCGTGATTATCTGTTGCCGCCAAAACAATTTAGTTTCCGACCTCACCGATCAATGGTGGACGCAATTAAGGTAGTTCGTGAACAAGTGTTATTACAATTCGAACACAAGAGTCATTTATATTGTATCTTTGTTGACTTTAAAAAAGCCTTTGATTCAGTTAATCAAGAAATACTCACTCGTACATTGCCAATGGATTTCCGGGTATCTGGTCTTATGCTGAAACTCTTGTGCAAAATCCTCTATGCCAATTCATTAAATGTCTTCGACGGACATACTTCATCAGGTACAATAAGTGTTAGCCGCGGTGTGATGCAGGGAAATCCGCTCAGCCCTATCATTTTTACTGTTTATATTCATGATTTGCCGTCTCATCTGAGAAACGAATGTGAAACATCAAGTTCTGTTATTTACGCTGATGACTTAGTTATTCTAGCGAAAGATCTGAAATCGGCTCAAAACGTAACCACTGCTCTAGCTAACTACTGTTCAAATAATCTAATTAAAGTGATTATCGATCAAACAAAGGTAGTAAAGTTTCGTATAGGTGGCGGATTGTGCGCACATGACAAGATTAGTTTAAACAGCAGGAAGGTAGAGTTCAGTAATAAATACACGTACTTGGGGATGCTATTGACGAGTATGTGGTCTTTTAAGCTTTATATCGAAAAGAAATGTGCGAAAATCGTCATAGCCACTTCGCGAGTTAAATCTTTAGGTAAGCTTTCCTTCAGTATTTTCATGTCATTCTTCTACCGATTTTGTCGTACGCGCTTTCCGCAATCTGGGCAGACCTCACTACCGCTAATTTTGCGCAGATCGACAAATGTAAAGGCAGATTCATTAAGCGTGTTGTAGACGTCTCTCTAAAGTGCTTGACCACTGCGGTTTGTTTTATCTTAAGTCGAGTTATATACGGAGTATTAACGAAATATGATCAGAGCCCAAGATACGGTGCATTATATTCAAAATAAAAAAGACTTTACAGATAAGGTAAGCAAGCTAGATCATCAACTGTACATTTCACCAGTTAATACGCAAACGAGTTGGCAGTCTCCGTGTGCTTCTAAAAAACCCCTAGTTTGAAGGGTTTCTTTGCACGGATATCACGACAAGTTTTGTAGCACTCGCATACCCGTCCATAAACGTGGAGTTTCGTGTGTGTTTTTCTGTGGTGATATATGTGTCTTTATTCCACGTAATTGAGTGCCCGGTGTTAGCGCAAAAATCTTCGAAGGATATCGATGGGTTAAGTTTACGCCTAACTTGATAAACCTGCTAAATTTCTTTTTGCCTGTTGGGGACTAGCGGTGGACTATCAAAGATTGATATTATTTCAAATTCGTCGTTGCACAATGCTTTATTTAATAAATAAAGGAAATAAATAGAGGAAATTAAATGATGCTTATAAATTACGATTTGACTAGAAAATTGCAAATAATTATGGCATTTTTCGAATAAAATAAAAAAATACAATTTATTATTATTTATTACAAGACTTTGAAACATAAAAGAGTTATTTTGTCTTATCACAATATTAAGAAAATGAAAAAAGACAGAAAAAAAGTAGTTCAGCAATAATAAATTGTCACATAGTTTTATATTTCCTGTAAAGAATCTTCTCTTTTTAACCACATGCTCAGTGCATTCTGGAATGATTTGTACTGTGCCATAGACACGATCGAATTCGGCAATCGGTTCCATAGGTTTACCGCTCTGTGAGATAATCGCAAGTATCTATGACATTTCCCGTGTGATTGCACAACAACTGATAAAGAGTGTCCTCTGTGGCTCGGGCGATCATTTAGAATAACAGATTCCGATGGATAACCAGGAAAGACATGGATCATTCGCCATAACTGTAATAAATCATTGTACACATATCTCTTGTAAACTGAAGTAATATTTAGTTGGCTTAGTCTATCACAGTAGGCGATGTTCCGAAGACCAGAACATAGTTTGGAAAATCGGCGAAGAATCTTTTCTAATTGGTTTATTTCACCACGCGTAGAAGAAAAAGTCGCCGGCGAAGCATAATCAATGATTGGTCTGATCAACGCCTTATATAATAGTGAGAACTGAGACGGTTGAAGCGAACTAAAGGTATTTTTGATCATGTTTAAAGGTATTTGAAATACTAAAGGTATTTTTGATTCTGAACAATTATCTGTTATATTAATTCGATTTAGTTTTATTCTAGATTACTTTGTGTGTTGAATAAAACCTGCTTGGTTTAAACTACAACAATTTATTCAACACAATAAGGATTCGAATCAATGTCGCTGGATAGTCAACAAATCAATCAACTCACACAGTCATCTGGCCAACGGTCGAACATTCGACTAGAACGATTCGATGTGTTTTCAGATGAAAGCGACAGTCAAAGAAAGTTTAAGCTTTGGAAACGCAACTTCACATATTTGCTGACGACGAGTCCAGACGTAAATCCTTTGGAATGCCTCATGATGCATGTTGGAACACAAGTCTATGAGCTCATTGAGGATTGCACGGAATTTAAGGATGCTATGTCTACACTGGAGCGAATATATATAAAGAAACCTAATGAAATTCTTGCGAGACACATACTGTCGATTCGATCACAGAAAATCGACGAAGATATATATTCCTTTGTGCAGTCACTACGTTCATTGTCCAGAGATTGCAATTTCAAAACTGCAACCGCTGATGAGTTTAGGAATGAGTACATAAGGGATTCGTTTATACGGGGTTTGCGGTCAGATACAGTCAGACAGCGTCTTCTCGAATTTGATCAGTTGGATTTGGACAGGGATGTCACTGTCGCCAAATCACTTACAACCGCACAACAAAGTATCGGCTTTTATCATCTGACTGACGAATCAGAACCAACTCAGCGGTTAAGTGTGGTGGCTGTCAACACTGATAAGAAAATATCCTCTGTAATTAAAATGGATTCCGATAACGAATTGTGTTCAAGTCAACATTGTGTAAATCAGGTGAGCGTTACTCCAAACCGTTATACGTATGTAAAGGGTACAACATGTTATTTCTGTGGAGGAAGAAAACATCAACGATTAAATTGTCCAGCCAGAATGATAACATGTCATAAATGCGGAAAACAGGGCTACTTTGCTCGTGTATGCAATTCTTCAAAACGAGATCTAATATCATCGTCAGCTGTATTACTTTCATCCCTCAACGTGAATTCAAACTTTCAGTTAAAGGTCCCGATTTATATTATGGATAGGAGGTTCGAAGCATTAGTCGACACTGGCAGCTCTTTGAACTTCTTGGATAGTAAAGTCGCACAGGCGTTAGGCCTTCAAGTACATTGGGTAGATACCCAAGTATATTTAGCGTCAAAAAACCATAAAAAGGGTATCCGGAAAATGCACAGTAAATTTAGAACTCGACAATAAAAAGTACCTAAACGTCGACATGTTTATTCTACCACAACTTTGCACCGACGCCATTTTGGGTCTACCATTCTTGAAAAAACATGAGAAATTCACAATACAATTTGGTGGATCTTTGACATGCTTTGAAATGGTATCTGCATCGATAGTTGAAATCGAGAGTCATCGATTATTTCAAAATCTCAGTTTAGATGTACGCCCATTGCAACAAAAAGCCGGAAGTTCAACAAACAAAATACAAAATTTATTCGAAGCGAGATACAACAGATGCTAAATAATGATGTAATCGAGGAGAGCATATCTCCATGGCGAGCGCAAGTTGTCGTTGTATCCCGTAATACTGGTAGAAAACGACTTGTAATGGATTTTCACAAACGATAAACCGCTATACGTTTCTGGATGCTTATCCGCTACCGAGGATAGCCGATCTTGTAAATAAGGTTTTTTTACACAAGGATTATTCTCTTGTCGATTTAAAGGAAGCATATTACCAGATCGATATCGACCCACTGGAACGACACTATACAGCTTTCGAGGCTTGCGGAAAACTCTACCAATTCAAGAAAATTCCCATGAAGGTAACCAATGGAGTTTCCAGTTTCCAGCGATACAAAAATAAGTTTATAGAGATAAACGGGTTAAAGGGGGTGTATTCATACCTTGATGACATTATTGTGTGTGGCACAACGATTTCGGATCATGATGAAAATCTAAAACGGTTTAAAAACGCTTTGCATCGATACGGACTTCAAATCAATAGCGATAAAACCCTGTATCGCGTTATAACAATATGCACGCTTGGGTACGAGATATCCCACAAAACATTACGACCCGATCCCAGTCGACTCGCAGCGCTAAATCAACTAAGGATTCCACACGATAATCAGACACTCAAACGACTTATGGGTTTCTTTTCCTATTATAGCAAGTGGATTAAGAATTTGTCAACAAAAATAGCGACTTTGACAAGAACGGACTTGACGTTTCCATTGAATAGACTCGCTCGTAAAGCAATAGAATTGATCAAAACCGATTTAAAAAGTGCATGCGTACATAACATCGACGAGGATGTTCCTTTCGTGGTTGAAACTGATGCATCCAACACTGCAATTGGCGCGACACTATTTCAAAACGAGACCCGTGGCTTTCTTTTCAAGAAAGCTGAACATTCACGAAAGACGACATCATATTATAGAAAAAGAAACATACGCAATAATCGAAGGCTTACGAAATTGGAAACACTACCTGGCGCCACGTCTCTTTACTCTCATAACTGACCAGAAGTCTGTAGCCTTCATGTTTGATCACACACGTCATGGGAAAGTCAAAAATGACAAAGTTGCAAGATGGCGAATGGATCTTGCAAGTTTCCGGTACGCAATACGATATCGGCCGGGGAACTTCAATAAATCGGCTGATGTTATGTCACGCGACGTATGTGGATTAGTAAATCATCTTGAGGATCTTCATAAACTTCAGGAAAAATCGCTACACCCAGGGGTCACACGGATGTTACATTTTTTACGAAATCAAAACCTTCCCTATTCGGTAAGTGACGTACGGGAGATTACGTCAATGTGTCAAATTTGCTGTCGTATCAAGCCACGTTTCTACAAACCTCCAGTTGATCTTCATATGATAAAGTCGACCTCTCCCATGGAACGCATATCAGTTGATTTCAAAGGTCCTCTTCCCCGATCATCAACCGGCGCAACATATTTGTTCACTGCAAGCGATGAGTACACTCGCTATCCATTTGCTTTTGCTGTCCGCGATACATCTGCAAAAACGGCTAAAGCGTGTCTTCGTCAAATCATTGCGTTATGTGGATGTCCTAATTATATCCATTCGAACCGTGGAGCTGCTTTTCTCTCTCGAGATTTGAAAAATTGGCTGAGCGGTTTGGGTATCTCTTTAAGTCAAACGACTCCTTTCAGACCACAAGGGAACTCACAATGTGAAAGGTTAAATGGAACGTTATGGAAGAGCATCTTGCTGGCACTTGAAAATGAAAAATTGGGTCTACCAAGATGGGAAGAGAAATTACCAGATGCGTTATCGTCCATCCGCGGACTTCTCTGCACTGCAACGAATGATACTCCACACAATCGAATTTTCGCATTTCCGAGACGATACCCTCAAAACGTCAGTCTACCGGGTGGTTGACGCTAATAACGTGCTATTCAAGCGATTGAATAGATTCTCGAAATATGAGCCTGCTGTAGATAAGGTCGAACTGCTTGACGCGAATCAAGCCTATTCAACTATACGTGATGGGACGGGGAGAGTTCAAACCGTGTCTACACAACATCTTGCTCCAGAAGGAAGTAGAGAGTGTGAAAACCAATCGACATCGATCAATTCAATAAATCTGAGTATAAATGAGTTGGAAAAGGAAAAAATATCAACATATCACAACGACCCGGCCGAACCTACGATGTTATACGACAACGATATCGAGGAAGTTTCACAAACACAGACAGAAACGTACAACTCAGCAAGTTCTCGACGATCCCAACGAGTACTGAGGATTCCTGCCAGATATCGGAATTAAGAGACGAACAAACATATTGAGAGGAGAATGATATATTAATTCGATTTAGTTTTATTCTAGATTACTTTGTGTTGAATAAAAGCTACTTGGTTTAAGCTACAACATTATCCCAAGATCCTTTTTATACGAATTTGTGGAAATAATCTCACCGCAAACAGAATAATCATTTGGTAAATCACTACGAATAAATCTGAGGTGGACACATTTAGTAATGTTAATCATGATTCCGGTCAGTTCGCTCCACCTATTAACCATATTTATGCCATCTTGTAAGTGTTCCATATCGGCATGGTATGTTATGACATTCCATATTTTAAGATCATCCGCGAATGCTAATTTTTTACATTTTAGAGAGCTTAGCAAACTATTCAGAAATATCACGAATAATAATGGACCCAACACCGATCCATGAGAAACACCCATTGATAAATTCAACGATCTCGATAGACAATTTCCAACTCGAACTCTGAAAGAACGATCAGATAGGAAAGCGTGAATCCATCGAATAATAGGAATTTCAATTCGGTAATTTGCAAGAGCCTCAATCAACATATTATGGGGAACCCTATCAAAGGCCTGACTGATGTCGTAATACACGACATCAACAGCATTACCCTGCGCAACTGCATCAATCCATGCTTCGCGTGCACATAAAAGATTAGACATGCAAGAACGTCCAGGACGAAAACCATGTTGCAAATTATCTAACAAGTTCGATGATTCAAGATAGGATAGTAATCGCCGATACAATATGCGCTCTAACATCTTACATACGACACTTTTAAGGTTTATTGCTCTATAATTTTCAGGATTGTGACGATCTCCTTTTTTGTGGACTGGCACTACAGTGGCGATTTTCCAATCTAACAGTAGAATTGACTTAGCTAGCGATAGTTGAAACAAATAAGCTAACGGTGAAGCAATAAATGTAGATAATATCCTTAGTATCTGGGGATGTAATCCATTCGAACCAGGTGATTAATGTCGTAAAGAATTTAACTCATTATAAACCTCCTCGGTAGTAACATCCAAATAACTTCGTGAATGGCTTACAAGATATTGCTGGTTAGTTTCTGTGTTATTGGTTACGAGTTGAAAAATCGACGCAATGTGTCGGGTACAGCTTGAGGCGATGTGATAAAGTTATCATTACGAAGAGACGAAATCGCAGGAGGAATTGTCCTATTTATACATATGTAAGCCCAAAATCGTTTTGGTGCACTATGAAAGTTCGCAGCTATTGTCATTTCGTAGTTTGTTTTTTTTTGCGTTTTTTAAGCTTTTCGAAAACGTTACGACAATTGACGTATTCCTGTCGATAAGTATTTTCCTTGCAGCTTAATTTAAATGGTCGGTTTCTTCGTCTTAGTTCAGATTTAAGTTCTCGATTAAACCACGGAGCATTCACTTTTTTATTTGAATGTACGATCTTGGTGGGAACTTATTTTTCTATTATTTCACATATTGCTGAACGGAAAACCTTCCAACAATCTTCAAAATCGTCGCTAGCGCATACAAAGTTCATAGTCGATGCTTCTTGAAGAATTTATCCGCACGATACCAACAATGTTTAAAGATTTTAGTTTCGACTTCGTCAATAATATTATTTGAAATCCCTGAGAAGTGAAAAAGCAATACACAATGATCACTAACTCCTATGGGTGCTTCATGCATAATGTCACGCACATCTGTTAATGATTTAGATAAAATTAAATCCAACAAAGAACTTTGATCATTCATAATCCTAGTTGGTGCTGATACATGCTGAACAAGAAGTAGGTTATCTAACAGAAAATTTCACAAGTCATGCTCTAGTTTACTAGAAGATGTTATTCCTGAATGAGGATCATCTATATTGATGTTGGAAATATTGAAGTCTCCTAAACAGAGAAACTGGTCACCCATCGCTGCCTTTGTCAAAATATCTGAGAATTCCAGAGTGAGAACGAAGCTACTTGGAGATCTATAACATAGTGCAATAGTAACTTTATTTCTTGCATGGGATATACTCACCACCATTAGTTCACAAGTACCATATGTGTCAGTATAACACTCAAAATCGTCAACACCTATACATTGATCGACATAAAGTGCAATACCGCCTCCTCGTCGTACTTTAGGATCAACCCTGATAATATAATACTCATCCACAGCTACCATACCATCAGCAATATCATGATGGAGCCAAGTTTCGGTAACTGCAATTATTTGAGGTTTATATGTAAAGAATCTGTTCCAAAATTCGTCAATCTTCGATATTATACTACGAATATTTGTATAAGCGACGTTAATAATTGGAGTTGAACATTTACTGGTTCTTGAGTTTATAAATAGTCCAGTAGGAAATCAATACCTAAGCAATTAACGGACCGATTAGATTTCAACGTACAAATGTCTTTCTCCGAACCACAGGAAAATTTCTTATTGTCAAGTCCTTTTCACCAGAAGCATTCCTAGTCTTTAGCTCTTCCCAAGCTTGATGTCGCATCTTACGATCCTGAATGCTGAGATCCTTAAAGATTTTATTAGTTTGACCTTTTAATTTATATCCTCTGTGTAAAATCTCGTTAACATTGTCGGACGATTTACATACCACTTTCAATAAGCGTGGACGTTCTTCATTTTTCTTACCTAACCTGAAAAATGATATCACTAGACGAGATGAGGCTTAGATTCCTCACCTGGAGTAAATATTTTTGATAATACTTCCCGACATGATACTTCACGTCATGATCAATACGTAGCTGCGGCCCCGAAGAGTTAGATTCCGGTATATTAGCAAAGATTACGCACCGATCTCGGTTTTCGCCACGCATTCGCGCATTAATATCTAGCGGTTGTGTTAATGGTTCTTTATTATGGGTGTTTCTTGTTTTATGTACGGAAAATTTTCCGACATTTGCAACTATCACTGACGATTTAGACATTGAATTAATATCCCTAGAATGATCATTACAGTTGGGTCCAAGTTTGCAATCAAGTTGCAAATTTTGTTGACCAATACTGGATGAACTTCGAAAATGACTTCCGTTGATATTCTTCCATACCCGTGTAGAGTGAGTTTGTGGGGGTAATATTGGGTATTTGATTGATATGATGATTGCTAGTAAAATTTTGCAATATATTTTTCCCTGTTGTACACTAATCCATCATGCAATTGCTTACTTCGAGTATCTTGTTCTCAGACGTTCGCCATCCATATTATTCCATTGCCGAATTTTAACCTAGAGTTCTTTACCTGTCAACATTAAAAACTTTATATTTATAACTTTACTTGAAAAAATTTAGTGGATTTGCAAGCGAACATTCGATTGCATAAAATAAAATAAATTATACCTTTTTGATTTACCAAACGCTAAATTAGTAACGTTTACAAAATTTTAATGTCTTAATAATGACAAAGCCACTTTGCATAAATAATAAGACCAAATGTAAATTATCGAAATCGATCGGAAATTCTAAAAACAAAATATTAATAAAATATATTAGTACTCTATAAAGTTATATATAGAGTACTAATATCCGCCCCCTCAGCTCATGGCGGCATCGAATCCGCCCGCCCCCTCAGCTCATGCCCTTCTAAATCCTCTAATCATGGCGGCATCGTCGCATTCGCGCGCCACCCAGTGTTTCTTCGCAAAATCAATCCCCCTTTCAGTCCTTGCTCTTTTGAATTGCTCACTTGTCGTTATTCTAACCCGATCACTCTAGATCTCGCCATTGTATACCGTCCTGGTTCATCAGCTCCTACAGCCTTATTTTTTACCGAACTCGCTGACCTCCTTTCTCATTGTTCTTTGTCCTCAATCCCTTCACTCGTTCTAGGCGACTTCAATATCCGCCTAGACCGCCCCTCTTCCACAGATTCCATCCGCTTCATCAACATTCTATCCAACTACAATTACAAACTAATCTCCACTGCCCCCACACATATACTTGGTGGGGCACTCGACATCATCGCTGTCCCCGATCATTTTGCTGCCTACACCTCACTGTCCATCTCTGATCCTGGTCTATCCGATCACTTTCTTATCACCCTTGATCTCGCTCGCAAACACACCCCTCCTCACACACCTACAATCCTACGTCGCCCTTGGAGAAATCTTGACCTCTCCCTTCTCCGCTCTGCCTTACTCAAATCGTCTCTATCATTACCCACAATAACATATTCATCTCCTCACGATCTCGCCTTTCTTTTCGACTCTGAACTCACATCCACTCTCGATATTCTCTTGCCCTTCAAGTCTCACCCACACCGTCGCTTGCACCGTGCCCCATGGTTTGACATCCAATGCCTACTCTCAAAGCGTCGGCTCCGCTATGCTTTTCGAGTCTATCACCGCTCTCTTCAGACGTGATTTCCGCTCGATCACTCCGTCTTTCCGTGATTCCTATCTTGCTCTTCGCCGGTCTCATCTCAACCTACTACGTACCAAATGCAACTCCTTCTGGCAGCATAAAATCATCACTTCATTCAACTCTAAGACTCTCTGGCATACTTTTAACTCAATCCTGGCTCGTTCCTCTACGCCGTGCAACATCAATGCTAATGATTATTCGTCATTTCTCCAGACTAAAGTATCCACGCTGCTCTCTCACACCCCGGTCTCCATCCTATCCCACTCTGCCCACTCTACTCTCATCCTTCCGGAACTCTTTCATCTCCCTGTATCACCTACAGAAGTATCATCTGTCCTCATATCCTTGCCCAACAAAACCTCACCTGCTGATCCCCTGCCTACCCACATATTAAAATCCATATGCTCATCGATATCCCCATTTCTCACAACCTTGTTTAACTCGTCCATCCGCAGTCGTATCTTCCCTTCACACTGGAAATCCGCAATCGTTCGTCCCCTCCTTAAGAAACAATCGCTCGACCCCTCCCTTCCTTCTAGCTATCGCCCCATTTCACTACTCCCTACTCTTTCTAAGCTCTTAGAACGCCTCATCTTAATACAAATCAACGCTTATCTCTCCTCATCCAATCTGTACCCTCCTTTCCAATCCGCTTTCCGCTCTAATCACTCGACAGAAATCGCATGCATAAAAGTGTACAACGACTTACTCATTTCTCGAGACAAGGCTCTATATAGTGTTCTCATCTCCCTCGACCTCTCCTCCGCATTCGACATTGTCGACCACTCCGTCCTTCTTTCTCGCCTTCGTTATGATTACGGCTTTTCTTCCTCCTCCGTAGCATGGTTCGCCTCATATCTATCCGACCGTTCCTTTCGCGTCTGTTCTAATTCATCATCCTCCCCTCCCATCCCTATTTTTTTGCGGGGTCCCACAAGGTTCAGTCCTAGGTCCCCTGCTTTTCTCTCTTTTGCTTGGCGATCTCTATCCATTTATCAAACCTTACTCCTTTAACGTCATGCAATACGCCGATGACATTCTAATCTATGCTCATGCACCCGCACATCGCATACACGATATCGGCATTTCTGCCTCCAACTGTCTTTCTTCTATCTACAAACGTCTCTCCAATCTCCATCTCGTTCTAAACCCCTAAAGTCCAAAATAATGTGGATCCTTCCCCGTAAACCAAACATATCTCCTCCCATTGTATCTTTTGCCTCATCGATCATCCATATAGTCCACAATCTCACTTTCTTAGGCTTTTCCATTTCGATGATCACCTTTCCCTTAAACCCTTCGTCCGTGACAAGGTACGCTTGTCTAACTTAATTATCCGTGACATCCGCCGTATCCGCCCCCTTATCGACTTCCGTTCTTGTATGTCTCTTCTTTCATCGCTTCTTTTCCCTAAAATCGATTACTGCCTTAGCCTTTTCGCCAATTCTCCAAAATCCATCATCCTACCCCTACAACGAATAATCAACACCGCCGTTCGAGTGCTCTTTCGTCTCCGTCGCTTCGACCACACATCCACATATTTTGCCCAACTCTCCTGGCCCACCATCCACATCCGCATCAAACTCCGCCTTCTTCTCGTTACTTTTCGTCTCATCGCTGTCGGCTCCCCATCGTTCATCAACCTTCCTTTCTTAGACGATACTCGCCCCACCTCGCTATCGCTTCGTTCCTGTCATACCCTCTTACTCCACGTTCCTAATTACTCCAACAACTACGGTCTCCGATCTTTCCTACGGTGTTTGGGTTTCAAGTCATTCACAAATATGTAGAATAAAATAGGCGATAATACTCCACACTACCTTGCAAATTGTAACGCAGCAAGAAGAATGACCTATATTGTCAAAAATTGCTTTAAAGATTTATCTCCCGTTTGTGTTGTGCGTTTATATAATGCTCTTATAAGATCGATATTAGAATATGTGTCGCCAGTAGTCTTTCCGTGTACGCGTACAGAACTTGATCAATTAGAGCGCATACTTAGACGGTTTACGAAATTATGTCCTCAGGTACGATATCTTCCCTATGAGGCACGAATAAAAAGTTTGAATATGCCGACAGTGCGTGAAAGGTTCCTTCTTTTCGACCTTCTAGCTATGTATCGATTAGTTAATAAAGATGAAAATTTTCCAGCAAATAGAGTTGAACTCAATGAACGGGATGGACGTAGAGGGCACTCGAAAGTACTAGTAGTACATGAGCACGGAAAATACCCTCGTCATTTCCGACTGTCTCATCGAGCGGTGAATGCTTGGAATCGTCTTCCAGTTGATGTCGTTGCGGTGCATACAATCAATGAATTTAAATCCAATATAAAGAACTGGATTCGAAATGAGAACGAATGGTGGTTGCTGCAGTACCCATGGTTCTGATATATATACTGAATGATTTTTTTTATTTTTTTTCTTGTATTAATCTGTTTTTTTTGTGAGCGGTCAAAACAGCCTTATGGCTATGACCTGTAATAATAATAAATACTCGACATAATCCCCTCGCATATAATCATTTGTGTTCTGTCTGTGATATAATCCTGTATCCACTTAACCATTATTATTACAAGCAAGCATTGGCTATAAAGCCGTTTCGCTCGATCACAAGAAAACATCATTACATACACCAAAATCAACATAAAAATATCAATAAAAGGGGTAATCTTCATTATTCCCGCCATTAATCGTTCAATTTACGAGAGCTGTCTTGAATGTCTTAACGTCTGTGGCTATCACGATTTCTGACGGTAGTCAATTCCAAGCATTTGTACAACGATGATACAACCGATCCAATCGTGAACTGCGACTATGGGAAGGTATCCTCAACAACAGGGGATGACCTCTGTGGCATCGTCTATCGTTGATAACCACTGAATGGGTAGGATATCCATCCGAACCGTTGGCGAGATGCCACATTACTAACATATCTAGGATGTACAGTCTTTGTTGCACAGTCATCATACCCAAAGTTTTAAGTCTGTCGCGATAACTCATATGAGAGCAACTCGAGCACAGTTTGCTGCCGCGACGAAGAATATTTTCCAAGTCATTCAACTCTTTTTTGGACGTTGGAAAACTGGCTTGTATCGCGAACTCAATATGTGGCCTTACAAGTGCATTAAATAGAATTCTAAAACATGTGGGTGACACAAACTTGAAGCAGTTTTTTATCAAGTACAGCATTCTTCTGGCAGACGCGCATCTACTTTCAGTGTTCATTCTAAACTTCATGGAAGAATGTGTTATGAAACCAAGGTCTCGTACATGAAATGTACAATTAATTATTTGAGATCCTATAGTATATCGGGCAGGTACAGAACTATACCCAAAACGAAGGTGAGCACACTTAGAGACGTTCAATAGTATTCCTGTGTGCCTACTCCAATTTCTATCCTATCAATATCACTTTGCAGAAACTCTACATCCTTTGGAGAATTAATTGTGCTCCACACTTTCAAGTCATTTTCGAAAGCAAGATATTAGCATTGCAGTTTACACAGCAGAGAGTTGATGAAAATGCTAAAAAGTAATGGACCAAGCACAGTCCCCTGAGGAACCCCCGAAGTCACACTACGCGGAGAAGAAAAACAATCACCAACCCGTACTATATAGCCCCTAGATGACAGAAAATCAGCAACCCACGCTACAAGCATCCCGGGAATGCCATGATCGAATAATGCTTGTATCAACTGAAATGAGGCACGCGATCGAATGCTCTACTAAAATCAAGAAAGAGGGCATCAATAGAGCTACCTCGAGATAATTCTGCGACCCACGCCTCACGAGAACACAAGAGATTCGTCAGACATGATCTGTCTTTTTTGAAACCATGCTGTTGAGAGCAAATCTGTCTGGACTCAAGCAAGTGACTCATTATCCTTTCGTGAACTATACGCTCCATAGTTTTACTTATATGGCTAGTTAAACTTATAAGCCTGTAGTTACTACTGAAACAGTATTGCCAAGGGCCGAGAGAGGTGGGCACTCAAGATACGTAAAAGAAAGGGATGAATGTCGTCAGGACCAGCAGATGAACACCGCGACAGCCGAATCAATTTGGCAAATACTTCATCTTCAGTAATTGAAATCAAATCAATGGAGACATGAGAGCTGAGAGGTTCATAATCAATGTTGGATACCGACGAAACACTGCTTAGGGTAAATTCATTTGCAAATTCTTCGGCAATGTCGACCTGAGAAGGCATTAGACAATCATCAACAACCAAGTTAGGAATACCACAGGAAACGAACCCATCTTGGCGGATGTATGATCAAGAACGTTTGGAATTTTGACTAATCAAATTTACGAGGTCGTACACATCATGAACACGCTTATTAGTGCAGAGTCGTTTAAAAACATCACGAGCTTGTCTGAAAGATGAAATGAACGATGGGTCATTACGCAATAGTTTAAAGAAACGGTTTCGTTAGTACAGTGCTTTCTTGAGATCATGGTCAAACCAAACTGGCTTGCGGTTGTAACGTTTATTGATTACTAACGTTTCTTGTAACATTTCTTGATTATCATCAAAAGTAGCAATGTGGTACTTGAATTGCGAATTAATATATCATGATCAATTCTATCAAATGCTTTTGTAATATCCGGTTGAATCATTCTCACAACCATTTTTCTGTCTACTGAGCTTAGAACACTGTCATATATCTTGATCAAGACATGGTAGTGAAGTCAGCTATTCTATGTGCAAACTGATCATCATCAAGAAAATCATAATAATGTGGCTTTAATAAATTTAGTAAAAATCCCTCCATCAATCTAGCAATTATAGGAATTAGCGATATAGACGACACGTTATCTATGTTGACTCCACCAGATGCTTTTAGACCTAATGCTATATTAACACTTTTCAGCATGCCAGGCACGACGCCATTTCGAAAACTTTCCGAGAAGTAACTCGACAGAATTAAGGAATCATTCTGCTCTAAATTCTTTGACCAACCATGTTGATATACCAGGACCGACTGCTTCACTAGGACCGACTGCTTACAGTCGGTCCTAGTGAAGCAGTCGGTCCTAGTCGGTCCTTTTACTGCAACAGCCTGGCCACAAGTTTTTGTTTCCAGGCTGTTGAGAGAGTTCAGAAACAATAGCGAAAATGATAAAACAAGGCAGTAAAAAGAGTAAAACAAGTAAAAGCAGTATAACAAGGCACAGGGCAGTAAAATGCAAACTTGCTGAACCCTTCAATCCTAAACTAGAACAGATGCCACGACATGTTGAATCGCAAGTTGCTTGTAGTAACAGTGCGTGTGGCTTTTAGACGGTTGTCATTCATACTTTTGATGATAAATCCGTGAAAAAAAAATTTCCTGTGCGGAATTTGTGCAAGTGAAGCTCTTGACCGTCCGAACTCTCAAATGAACAAGCTAACTGAGAGTGTAAATGGTTTGTATAGACGAATCTGTTCTGACGAACAAGAAAACGCGAGTAGTGCCACAAGTTTTTGTGTCCAGGCTGTTGAGAGGGTTCTTTGTGCCAAGCCAGACAAGAGGCCATCACGGTCCGTGCTTATTTCTGAAGAGTTGAATTCCTGTCAAGTATTTGATACTGGCGACGGGCTGAAGGAAAAAGTAGAATCACCGTTGATGGTTAATGCTGTCAGTGACTCAGACGATACAATAAAATCAAACGATCCTTCTCATCACAGAACGGAAACGACTTCTCCTAACTCCTTCAGCTGCACCTGGATGATGGAGCATAGTCACAGCATCATGGTTCCCAATATATCTCCCACCCCTGACACGCTTGACGTCACTACTGCTGATTTGCAGAGTTCGGTGTGTCGAACAAACCAATTCAAAAGTGATGCAATGCAAAGCGAAACTTGCGGAGTTACGAAATGCAGTATTGAACCAGATGGAAATGAGCAGTACCAGCCACGTGTACCATCGGTACCTACTTTTAAACAAATTCCTTCACCAAGTATCGGTAGCAGAGCTTGCAAGATAAATAGAATTTCTGATCGAGGATCACAAACAGACCATGCAACAATAGATCAATGCACTACAAAGAAGATCGTCACAATTTCGGCAACTCATTCTGGAGCCTCTCATGCGGCAACTCGTCTGGAGCAGCGATCTATCCGGACCCCACGTTCGAGTAACATACGAGATAAAAGATCTGTTATAGATAGATCCAAATGTGTGATCTTTGCCAACGTTTATGAGTCCCAATCCGACAGTGCTCAAAATCGTATTAATGATGATGTTGGCTCAGTGCGGCAGATCCTATCCGGCGTTTTCGTTGAGGGTGAGGAAGGTTTGGCAGAATCTCTACAGGTCTTGGCCCTTCACAGAATCGGCAAAAGAGACGGAAATGGTAAGACTAGATTACTAAGATTAGTTTGTGCGTCTTCTAATCAAGCCGCTTCCATTCTTAATAGAGCTTACAGATTAGCGGGTACGTCTATGCGCATCTTCAAGGACCTTTCGATCGAGGATCGCCGTCAATTGTCTCTTGCTAGGAAGGAACTATATAACAGGCGTCAATTAGGTGAGGAGGATTTATGTATCCGAAATTTTCGGGTGGTTCGACGCCGACCATTTGTACGGTGGGAGAAGTTAACTATAAAAACTCAACGAAGGGAGCTTTAGGAGACTTGGTTTCATTTCGTACCATCTTATCGAAAAGTCCGGTGAATTACTGTAGTCATCCTATCAGGATTGCATGTTCCAATGTTCGCAGCTTAGTCTCTAAATTTGATAAGTTCAACTTTTATTTATCAAACAGCGACGTGTCTATTTTCGCACTCACTGAGACCTGGCTGCACAGTGGTATTGATGACAATTGTGTTAACATCCCGGGCTTCTCACTATTAAGAACTGACCGAGGAAACACCCGCCGTGGTGGTGGGGTTGCGATCTATGTAGACAACAAAATGATTGTGACCAACGTCATGTCATATCGAGATGATGATCTATTGGAGTCGCTCTCTTTAACAGTGAAATCAGGTGATACGACAATGTCGATTTGCGTTTGCTATCGTACTCCGCGCTCTTGCTGCTTGAAACATGACATGATCAGTTATTTCACGAAAGTGTCGAAACCGTCCAATTTGATCCTTCTTGGTGACTTTAATATTCCGAACCATAACTGGGAGCTCCCCTTTCGAATGTCCTCGCGGTGTAAGTCAGATGGATGTCGACTTATGGAATTTTCTTGTGGACGATTTAGCTCTTATACAACAAGTCACTCAGTCAACTAGGTTTATGTGAAATAGCTCCTCGCTATTCGATTTAGTTTTCAGTAAAACATTTCTTGACATACGTGAAGTTCAATATGACCCTCCCATTGGACTCAGTGACCATCTTGTCATTAAGTTTTTTACTGGTTTCTGTGCCGAAGCCCCACCTAACGCAGTTAAGTACTTCAAACGCAAATGGAATAAGGTGGATACGGATGCCCTCCGTAAGCTTACAGTACGATTGGGTCTTCACAACAGTGTTGTCAGTGATATCGATGATTGGAAAACTTTGTCTGTTTCTCTCAACTATCTTACGGATTGCGTAGCCCCATTGAAAACCGTACAATTCTCTTCGAAACTTAAACCTCCGTGGTTTGATCATGAGTTACTTGACATTTTGAAGATGCGAAATAAACTATTTAAGTCATCTCTGAAAATTCAGGGTCTTCGGTCAGAATACCTTCAATATCGTCGTCGTTTCAGCTCTATAAAGAAAATAAAAAGACAAAGGTATGAAGCTGGAATAATATCATCATATCGAACTTCTTCCAAACCATTCTGGCGGTATGTGAATCAAAATAAAAAATGATTCAATCAATCACAGTGTTAAATCATGGGGGCAGAATTGTACGAGAACCTGATGAAATCGTAAGTGTGCTAGCGACAGCGTTTGAACTTGATTATTACACGCCATATAAAGGCTTCCGTATAGCGCACACTCCTGAGGCATTTACGTCGTATATGCCGCTTGTTCACCCGGCTGAGGTTTCGCGGGAACTGCACGGATTTTCACCATATACTTCGGCCGGCCCAGACGGTATACACCCCTTTATCTTCGGGAATCTCCATGATCTATTAGCATCGCCACTATCAGAGATGTTTAACATGTCGATACATACTTCGCGCATCCCTGATCACTGGAGACAATCTTACGTCATCCCCATTCATAAAAAGGGTAGCAGAGACGATCCGTTCAATTATCGTGCAGTATACCTGACGAGTATTGTATGCAAATGCCTCGAGAGGTTTGTGCATAAATACATTACCACTCACATGGAAAGAGGTAAGCTACTACACCCATCTCAGCATGGCTTTCGTACCGGCAGGTCCTGCCTTAGCAATCTAATTACGGCACGTGAAAGTTGGACAGACATAGTTGCAAACGGGGATATGGTTGATGTAATTTACATTGACTTTAGTAGGGCGTTCGACCGAGTACCGCACGATCTTTTGCTCTTACTGTTGGCTCAATACGGGATTGATCCGAGTGTAGTTCGTTGGATCGAGTCGTTCCTGAAAGGTCGATAGAGAGTAGCTTTTCTCCGCCACGAAATACTTACGCAGGTGTTCCTCAGGGATCGGTCCTGGGACCCTTGTTATTCAATATTTTTCTTCAGGATCTACTTGTAAGATTAGAATGTGATGTACTAGCGATTGTGGATGACCTGAAGTTATGGAAGTGTGTTAGTTCATATGTTAAGAAATTTTCTTTTGTGTATAGTTTAGGTGGTGAGCCAATTGAGCAGGTACAGTGTACTAGAGACTTAGTGGTACTTGTGCACGAATCGTCAAAGAGTCGTCCAAACATTATTCAATCGACCAGACAATTGAGCTATGCGTTTCGTAGGTGCTTTCGTTACCCATCTGTGTTTTGTCTTAAAGTGATGTACAACTCAATAATTAGGCCCATTCTTTTATACTGTACACCAGCAACATTTCCGTGCACGCGAGGCGAGCTGAATGATTTAGAAAATGTTCTTCGCAGGTTGACAAGGTGATGTCGTCTTCCGAGTAGTTATTCTTATAGGGATCGCTTACGAGAGATAGGCATACCTTCGGTTCGATCTGCGATAGTGTGTAGCGACATCTTATGCTTCAGAGATATGTTACTCGGACGTAATGGGTTGCCGGCAAACTGTATCCAGCGGAACAAACGTGATACGAATCGGGGCCACTCTTTGACTGTGAAAACGCTGCACCATGGGAAGCTGTCTAGAATCAGTCGCCTATCGCACCGGGCGGTAAGGATGTGGAACTTACTTACGAGGATATGGTCGCTATTCAGAGTAGACAGCAGTTCATGCGGAGGATGGATCAATGGCTGTACGAGACAAACTCACAGTCTATACCAAATCGTTATCCTTGGGAGGAATGTTGAATTTTTTTTCTTTTCAATTTTTTTCTTTTTTTTTCATGTGATCAGACAAAACAGCCCTACGGTTACATTCTTGTAATTGAATAAATAAATAAATAAATAATCGTTTTAGCTCTGAGCGATCCTATATAATGTCTTATTCAGTAGTATTCCTGAATCAAATGCTGAGAATTCTCAGATTCGTGTAGATAGTGACATATGTAATTTACGTGATGTTTTTTCTCAGATCTTGCTGAAGGGCCATAAAAAGTTAGCTTACTGTTTGTAAGTTATTCTGTCTCGTTAAAAAGTCAACTGATAAGTCTATATTATTGAACGTTACACTTTCTTCTCCGCAACATGTAAGTCTTTTGTTAATGTGTGGTTACGGTCCGAAAACTCGTTTGTATCGAATATTCCGCGATTTATCTCCAGAAGTGCGGTTGATGTTAAGAGCAACAAACAGTGAATTACGAAGTCGTCTATCTAAAGGTGAAACTAATATTTGTATACGAAATTTTCGGTTTGTTAAGTGGCGCCCAGTTGTTCATTGGAACTTAGTGATTTCCTTAATTGTCGGTAATTCACCCAGCGCTTAGGTACAAACTATCACAGTTGAGAAAGTATTGTCAGATACCAATTTATCGCAACCATCGTGAAATAAAGTCGGTATAGATATATAATTGGAGAGTTTAATCTCATTTAGTAGCATATATTGTAGTACTTCGAAATACTCTCGTACTAAGCCACTCGCTATTTGTCAGTTGGTCGTTTTAATCTTCTCAGTTTGATTACACAAATAGTACAGTTAAGACATAATTTATTGTCGCACATTACCGAATCGTGGCTCTATCAATATATTTTTGAGATTGCTGTTGATATTCCAGGGTATCCCATACTTCGAAGTGATATAAAAAAAATTTTGACCTAAAAAATTTTTGGTTTCTTATAAACATACAATGATTCGTATACATATAAACAATTGAGTTCAATAGATTCGTAATTAGCATCAATGAAAACGTTTTCCCCGTTCATTAATGCAATTCAATTCATTTCCTTAACATAAGTTTTGGTTATTATAAATCTTACAATTACAGTTCAGATCGCTACGCTCGCGGAAAAATCTGTATTAATTAGGAGTTTAAACTATCTTGTTATACATATTAACTACTTACAAAGAACCTAAATTGGAAGAACCTAAACCTAAAAACCTATACCAGAAGAACCTACACAATCTTTCTTGAAATCTACACAAGAGACTTTACTCTGATAAAGTCTGAATATACATACATATAATGGTCAAACAGAGGAAGACTACAAAGCGAGGTGATGCTGCCAAGTTCGTGGATTATCAGGTTCGGTGTTCAAGTGAAGATTGTCATGTGTGGACAAGTGTTTTAGTTCCCAGAGAAAAGAAAACAGCTCTGTCTAATGCATCTTTCTACTGCGGGTACTGCTGCGCATCTTTGATAAATGATTTGAAGACGGAATCTACCCCCTTGGTTGTCGGTCAGTCGAGTTGTAATTCTCTTGGACCCATATCAGCTCCACCAATTCCAAAAAGCATAAGTGCCGGTCAAAGTAAGGAAGTTCTTATTTCCAAATCTACTAAGAATGTTGAAAATTCCAGTCATAGTGATGGAAGCTATTCTAACTCTATATATCCCTCCTCAAGTCTTAACTCTATATATCCCTCCTCAAGTCTTGCAAATAATCCAATGAATATAGATTTAACTGTAGAGGGTGAGACTGTAGCCATGGATGTTCCAGTGCATTTACCTGATGTTACTAATGATGAAAATACATATTGTCAGGTTTTTAATCATGGTCATATGTATGATACTGGGACTGTCAAAAAGAAGCAACAAGCGTCAACGATAAGTCAACATACACAATCCGCAGTGTCAAGTGACAGTCTCGAATTGCAAATTGGTAATAATAGGAAACACACCGCTGATCGATGTAGATCTGTTATTCTGGCCAATGTAAAAGAATCTTTATTTGAGAACGCACAAGTACGTCTTAACGAGGACGTCCAGAGTGTGAGATTTATATTGACGCAGGTACTTGGTTCTTGCAATGTGGATATTGTCAAACGTGTTAAACTCATTGCATTATTTCGACTGGGTAAGCGTGATACACTTAGAAATAGGCCGCGTTTACTCAAGGCCGTATTTAGAGAACAGTCACATGCAGAGTTAATTCTTCGGAATTCATATCGTTTCAGAGGATCCCACGTTAGTCTCTTAAAAGATCTTGACGCTCTTCAAAGGGAGAAATTGTCTCAAGCTAAGAAAGAACTTGCATCTCGTGTTGCACTTGGTGAGAGCAATCTATGTGTGCAAAATTTTTAAGTAGTGAGGCGACGCATTCGAATCAGTTGGTCCCCATTAGATGTATCACCTCTCATGAATGTGGAGGGTTTTGGCAAGGTCTTACAGCATATAAGTGCCTAGCTGATTTGGGATCTGAAGTGTGTCAGATTACTAGAGATGATATTATTACTCGCACTGGTGTGAATAAAGTCATAGTATATTTTATTGTAATGTTCGGAGCTTGTTACAGAAAGTCGATGAGCTAAAGTTTAGGATCGAGTCTGTTAATCCAATTATAGTTGGTATTACAGAATCTTGGCTTAATTGTGATGTATCCGATGCTGAGGTATCCATCCCAGGCTATTCTTTGTTCCGTAGTGATCGGATAGGGGGTAGGGGTGGTGGCGTAGCTCTCTTTATGAGAGACGAAGTTAAGGTGCGCGTTTTGAGTAAGTCGTCTATTGATAGAGTTGAGAGTTTGTGGTGTCAGGTGAAGTTTGATAACAGCTCACCCATCATACTGGGTCTTGTGTATCGTGCTCCTAAGGCAATATCTAAGAAACTCATTGAAGAGATAGAGTTGTATACGCGAGGATATTGTGATACTGTGATAATTGGGGATCTGAATATGCCAGATGTTGAATGGACTTCGAATACCGTCCTTCCTACTTGTGATAGTGAATCTTGTGACCTTATGGAGTGTTTTGCTTATTGTGGCCTTGCTCAATTTGTTGATGTACATACTCGCTTTTCAAGTTGTAGTTCTTCCCTTCTTGATCTTTGCCTATCGACAAACAGTCAATTAATCAGTAGTATCCAATATGATTCTCCTGTTGGTTTGTCTGATCACTGTGTAGTTAAAGTTTTGCTAAATATACAAATGAGGGTGTTTCATCATGCTCGGTACAAACGTCAGATTAATGTTTTTCGGGCGAACTATGATGTTATTACATCAATAACTCGTGATAAGAAAATCACGAGCTGTCCAATTTGATCGGCGAGTTGTATCTCTGTGAAATAGGCTTGGAGAGTCAACAGTGTGCAGTAGAAATATCAACGAATTCAAAAAGAAATTACGGATGGAGGATGCCATGGGGAAAGCTGCTTTTCCGTATTTGTGATAGTTTTATTATATTTCCTTTTTTCTGCAGTGAACCAGCCAATTAAGCCATGCTTTTATGTGCTGTTGAAACATTAATAATAATAATAATATTTGATACGAAGTTGAGACTTTCAAATGAACCATTAGTGTCACATACATTAGAAATGCCAGAAGTCAAAAAAATATCTTGAACATTAGCGGCAACTCCTCCACCGCATTTATCTAACTTCATATTATTATTATTAATGTTTCAACAGCACATAAAATCCTGGCTTAATTGGCTGGTTCACTGCAGAAAAAAAGAAAATATAATAAAAGTATCACAAATACGGAAAAGCAGCTTTCCCATGGCATCCTCCATCCGTAATTTCTTTTTGAATTCGTTGATATTGCTATTGCACACTGTTGACTCTCCAAGCCTATTCCACAGAGATACAACTCGCCGATCAAATTGAACAGCTCGTGGTTAAACCATGGCCTCGGAGGATATTGGATGAGCGCAAATGAAGACAATCTCGAAGTGGATGATCCAAATCATTAAGAATTTGCCAGACCATACTCATATCGATGTACCGGCGGGTCCACGTGACAGTCTCAAGTCTAAGTGCTTTTAATCGATCAGGGTACGACAAAAATTTCAGTTGCGGTGCTAGCTTGGTAG
The DNA here is from genome assembly GCA_012934845.2 of Pomphorhynchus laevis. Lineage (NCBI taxonomy): Eukaryota > Metazoa > Acanthocephala > Palaeacanthocephala > Echinorhynchida > Pomphorhynchidae > Pomphorhynchus > Pomphorhynchus laevis. The sequence continues at coordinate 191,304 of WNNJ02002631.1, forward strand.
CTCTATGAAGTACCCTCTCTGAACTAATATGTTCTTTTGAATTTTGGGGATACACACACGGCGCAGCATATAGAAGACGGCTCAACACATGAGCAAAGATTAGCGGACGTAGGGCAAATTGATTGAGTGCAATGAAAGTGCGTCGAAGTTGACCGATTATCCCCAACGCATTTGAACAAGCATGTTCAGTATGTGTGACGGTACTCAAATCACTGTTTATCCACACTCCCAAGTCCTTATATTTGTTCACTCGTTCTATATCACTGCTTTGAAAGCTATAATTAACTGAAGATTGAGCATTTCCGCCACGAACACGTAAATGTTTGCATTTTGATATATTTACAATCAACCTATTGAGCAGAGCCCAATTTTCGACTTCATCGATATCCCGTTGCAGTTTGACTATATCATTGGGTAAACGAATTGCCCGCCAGATTTTCAAATCCTCTGCATATAAAAGCATCCGAGAATCAATAAATTCCGGGATATCGTTGATGTAGACACTAAATAACAATGGACCCAATACTGAACCTTGAGGCACCCCTATACTACATGGCCGCGAAGAAGAGTAAAAATTATCTACGTGCACACAATAACTACGATTGCTTAAAAACGATTCAATCCATCTAACAAGCAAAAATGGAATGCCACTTTTCTCTAGTTTATTTAGGAAGTCTATGGTCTACTCTGTCAAATGCCTTAGAGAAATCGAAGAATATGATGTCAGTAGCAATTGATACGGCTTTTTTAGCTGACCAATCAAGATGGGCAGCGAGTAAATTAGTAACTGTCGAATAACCCTTACGGAAGCCATGTTGCTCAGAAGCTATTACATTATTCTCACTATAAAACTTGACCATATAACCATGTATAATTCGCTCTAACATTCTACAACATAAGCAAGTAATACTTACTGGTCTATAATTGTCTACTGAAGATCTATCACCCTTTTTGAAGATGGGGTGAATGATCGATTGTTTCCACTCTTTTGGAAGATTCGTATCAATAATAGATTGTCGAAATATGTTACAAAGTGGTGTATATATTGAGTCTGCTATTCGACGAAGATATATCAAAGGTAACAAATAAGCACCTTTGGAGTTTGTCTCTTTAAGACGATGCAGTTCAGCTAAAACTTTCTCGGGAGTTATCAAATTAGCTATGTCTAAACTAGGATATGAAACACTAGCACCTCTTATCGTCTCACTGTTCTGGATAGGTTCAGAATACTCGTTTGTAGTCTCTTTGTACAAGTAAAAATGCCTTGAGAACATCTCAGCAAGGTCGTCTTCAATAACGCTATCAAAATATTGGCCAATTGTTTTATTAGCGTTCCTACTACTATTCACATATAGAAAGAGAGCTTTGGGATCATGTCTACAACTATGAGCAAGACCATTTTCAAATAAATAGCGCTTATGTCGCTTTAAAGAATTGAAGAAATTTCTCGCCTGCTTATAAACACCATATTCACAAAACCCACCCTTAAAGCATTTGAAACTGAAGTCACGAGCCTTCATCGCAGTAGCCAGCTCAGTATCAAACCAACGAGCGCTTTTCCGACTAGTCTTAGACTTCAAAGGTGAGAATTTTACCATTAGAGAATAAAGCGTCACGCGAAAATGATCCCAGGCCTCGTCAACTCCGACAACAGCCGGATCAGGCCAACTTACTCTATGCAGCTTTGATGTAATAACATCATAGTTCGCCCGAAAAACATTAATCTGACGTTTGTACCGAGCATGATGAAACACCCTCATTTGTATATTTAGCAAAACTTTAACTACACAGTGATCAGACGAAGCAACAGGAGAATCATATTGGATACTACTGATTAATTGACTGTTTGTCGATAGGCAAAGATCAAGAAGGGAAGAACTACAACTTGAAAAGCGAGTATGTACATCAACAAATTGAGCAAGGCCACAATAAGCAAAACACTCCATAAGGTCACAAGATTCACTATCACAAGTAGGAAGAACCGTATTCGAAGTCCATTCAACATCTGGCATATTCAGATCCCCAATTATCACAGTATCACAATCTCCTCGCGTATACAACTCTATCTCTTCAATGAGTTTCTTAGATATTGCCTTAGGAGCACGATACACAAGACCCAGTATGATGGGTGAGCTGTTATCAAACTTCACCTGACACCACAAACTCTCAACTCTATCAATAGACGACTTACTCAAAACGCGCACCTTAACTTCGTCTCTCATAAAGAGAGCTACGCCACCACCCCTACCCCCTATCCGATCACTACGGAACAAAGAATAGCCTGGGATGGATACCTCAGCATCGGATACATCACAATTAAGCCAAGATTCTGTAATACCAACTATAATTGGATTAACAGACTCGATCCTAAACTTTAGCTCATCGACTTTCTGTAACAAGCTCCGAACATTACAATAAAATATACTATGACTTTTATTCACACCAGTGCGAGTAATAATATCATTTCTAGCAATCTGACACACTTCAGATCCCAAATATGAATATATTGGTATTAACTTTTGCGTTGTATATCGTACTCCATCCATGCACACATATTGCGATCTCCTCAAATCTGATTTACAATCAGTGTATGCCTCTGTTCACAGTTTATTATCTTAGGAAATTTTTATCTCCCACGTTCTAATTGGGCAGTCTCTATTTTATGATGGAATAGCTGTAGAAACAGAAATTTCTAAATTCCTTTCTGATGAGCTTCCGCTATTCTAACACTTTCAACAGCCGACTTGTTTCTCATCGAGAGTAGATTCTGTGCTTGATTAGGTGTTTATCAAGCGTGTTGATGATTTAGTCCGTGTCGATTATTTTCTTTTTGCAGGTGGAAGTGATCATTGCTTACTACACTTGCGGGCAGTATCAAATTTAAAATTTTGTAATAAGCAAACAACATTTTTAGAGCGCAATTGGTCAAGGATGAATATATAATATGGTTTAACTTTCTGTCAGCGTTACCCGCTATCGTTTTCGACAATAGATAGATTACCACTGGAAACTATTTACTATTACTTTTTGAAATTGTTTGATATAATTGCTCCAATGCGGGCGATCTTTCAAGTAGTTCAACTTCCTGCATGGATTGATCGAGACCTCAAGCAGTTACTTAATATTCGAAATAGCTTATGGACGTTATCCCGCTCACATCCAGAACTCATTGCAAGCTATAGATATGCCAGAAATCTTTGTTCTAAATTAAAAGCTTCAAAATGCGATAAATTTGAATCTGCAGTCGTTAACGGGGTGAACCGCAATCCCAAATTATCCTCGTCCTATGTTCGCCTTAAAAACGCTTAATATTAAAATCAAAGTGTATCTTAAAATTATATTAAAATGTATATTAAAATGCATATTAAATAATCAAATATATATAATCAAAATGTATATTAAAATCAAAATGTAACTTCAAGATGTATACACATGTTGAAGTTTAATCACAAGTAAAAATGACATTGCTGAAAGTCTCGCGTTATCATTTTCATTACCATTTAATTCTTCACATTCACCATTCATTTGGTATGATCATCCAATACCACAGAATCCCTATTTTTCTTCCAATATCCGCTGAGGAAGTCAAAGTTACTCTTACTTATGTCAATCGATACAGTGATCCCGGTTATTATATATCTCTGTTTCTACTCAAGACTTTATCAAACTACTTGACCCTTTTTTGTCGATATCTTTCAGAATAGTCTTACTACTGGATGTGTGCCTAACTTGCGGAGATCTGCGATTATTGTTTCTATTCTAAAAAGCCATTGTGACTTCTTGTAGTGATTAAAGACCAATAAGCCTGACGAGTTTGATGTGCAAAGTTCTTGAATAATTATTTGCTCGTAGAATTTGGAGTCACTTAAACACTTATGGAGTCATTGCGTCTTCTCAACACGGATTCTGTCACGGTAGATCATTCTGCCTAATTTACTAACTGCTCGCAAAATGTGGATTTATGCACTTAGTTTTGGCAATTCAATTGATGTAACTTTTATTGACTTTTCGAGAGCCTTCAATCGAGTTCAACATTAAAGTTTGTTTAGCTTGTTGTCTCATTATAGAGTTTATCCGTTGCTGTCTAGGTGGATCGACGATTTATTTATATGGATTTTTTTGAGGATCGACGATTTATTTATATGGATTTTTTAGAGGATCGACGATTTATTTATATGGATTTTTTAGAGTTGGAGTTGGAAGCCATTATCCTCCCAAAACGTGTAAATTGTGGAGGTCCGTGGGTACTGTAAGCAGTCCTCTTTTCTTTATTGTTTACCTTAATGACTTGCTGTTAAGAATTCAGAACCCTTTCTTGGCGTTTGCGGATGACCTCACACTTTGGTCTGTTAATATCAATTATATGTATGGTCTGTCTCTACAGGACGACCTTAATCCAATACACAAATGGAGTGTAGCTACTGGTATGAAACTGAATGTTGATAAATGTGTCCATATGAAGCTAGGAAAAAAGTAAACATGATTGTGAATTAAGGATTTATACACTCAAAGTTATCTTAAATTAGGCATTTGGGTGTTATTTTGCAAAGCACCTTGATAACTCGCTCAAATACTAATTTTATTTATGGAAAGTCTATAAAAGCTATGTATTGCATCAAATATAAAGTTTGCAAGACAATGCCAATTAAGTTTAAGGCGATTACCGTTTACATGTGGTTTTCGTTCTCAGTAAAACTTTTACATCCACTTGTCTAACACACGACTACTCAGACCGATACTGTGTTTGACGTTTCCCTCTCGTCAACATCTGAATTCGCATCGTACAATCTTATTCTTGAACCAACTCTTACGCATATTCCTCATTCAACTACGGATAAAACTTCCATTCATCTCCATCATCCTAATAAAGGTTTTCATCTCCTACCTCCTCTGTCCTATTCCTCCCCCCATCTAAATCACTTTCATACTCTTTTCTTCTCTTCATGTACTTCTTACTCTACCTTTCAGTATCATGTCTCAATAATTTACATCCTCCTGTCTAAATTATCTCCAGTAACATATCCGATCAACCGATTCAACACTCCACTCCTATCTCACATGATCCAATTTATCTTGAATCTCCATTGAGCACCCCTGTCATTCCAACTTATATCTGATCTTATGCCTCTACTCTACCAGCTTTGTCCGTCCACCACTTCCACGTAATCGTTTCCTTCGCTCAATCGCTGTATTATCATATCTTACTTTAAGCTTTCCTAATATGTTTCTTTACAATCTAGCCTCGATAATGATGTATCTGTCCTTAAGTCTATACTAGAAACCATTATTTCTGATGAGCATTTATCCTCTTCAATAATATCGCTCCAGTATCTTTAATCCGTTTAAACAAATCCACATCAATCTAATCATCTCAGTTCTCCACTACTAAAAATCGTTTTCCGACATAGTTCACATGCCTCCTTGGTACACTCAACTTTTTAAACTTCTTACCACTTCATCTATTTGTCGTATATTTCCTGATCGCTCACCTTCTGATATTGCTTAGCTCAATTTAGCTCGCATTAAGAAACATCGACGTGAAACAAACGGCGAGTCATCCTTATCAATCCGTCAAATTAACGGAATTTTTAAAGTCGTATGCACGAGTACAAAAATCCGATGTGTGTCTCTCCCCCAGTCTTCTTTGCTAGTTAATCTCGATCCTAAACATACACATACGTTTCGTATTAGTCTCTTAAACATTCGCTCAATTCTTCATAAAGCTGATCTGATCCTTAACATCTTCGATTAATTATCTATCGATATTATCTGCATTACCGAATTCTGGCACTGACGATATTGCTATTCGTCGTCTATGTCCCTCTGATTCTCTAGTTAAATCAGCTAGTCCATTTGTCTCTCCCACATCTACTGATTCTAACCATTGCAGTATTGTTGCCATTGCTCGTTACCCAACTTCTCAATGTAAAATTAACGCTATCATCAGTTACACTTCTATCGAATTACTCATATGCAGATACTCAACTCATTTTCCTCAGGAACTTGTGATTGTATACCGTCCAGGCTCAGTTGCCCCTACGTATGTTCTTTAACAACCTTGCAGATGTTCGTTTTTACTGTTCATTGTCTTATACTCCTTTTCTGTTCTCGGTGACTTTAACATTCGTCTTGATCGCCCGTATGACTCAGATTTTATCACTCTAGCTAATCTGTTTTCTGATTTTAACTATAAATTACTGTCACCAAGCCTCAATCATATTCTCGGTGGTGCTCTTGTCATCATTGTTGTTCCCAACTGCTTCAATGATTATACCTCCTTGTCAATTACTGATCCTGGCTTGTCCGATCATTTCCTTGTCACTCTTACTCTTACTCATCCCCATCCTTATTCCCCGCCACCACCATTATCCACACCAAGTCGACCCTGGAAACTTCTCGATATCCCTATTCTCTGCACAGCCTTACTCAATTCTTCACTCTTTTCACTTCCTCTTAACTATCTCTCCCGATGATCTCTCCATTCTGTTTGATTCTGAACTTACGTTGATCCTCAATAACCTTCTGCCTAGTCAACTCCGACATTATCATCGCTTGCGCCACGCTCCCTGGTTCGATTCTGACTGTAGTCTTTGTACGCGTCGACTTCGTCACTCTTTTCGTATGTATAATCGCTTTCCTAAAAGTTATCCAAACTCAATCACTCCAACACTCCGTACTTCCTATCTTTCTCTTCGCCGTACCCATATCATTCTTATGCGTATTAAACACACTCTCTTTGGCGAAATCAACTCGAGTCCTCTTTCAACTCTAAATCTCATTAGAAAATCTTAAACTAAATTCTTTTACGATCATCAACCCCTTGCAACACAAATCCTAATGAATTCTTATCTTATCTACAATCTAAGCTAACTAATTTACTTTTCCTTCACCCATGTGCCCCTTGTATCCGCCCTTCACATTAAATACTTCCTTCCAGGGCTATTACAACTTAACATTTCGTCTGATGAATTTCGTCAGTCATTACCTAATAAAACCTCTCCTTCTGACCCAATTCACACTCACTTGCTTAAAAATATATGCTCATCTACCTCACCATTCCAAACCACAATGTTCAACTGGTCTATCCGCAGACGCATGTTTCCTTTTTACTGGAAATGCGCCACTGTTCGCCCTCTTCTCAAAAAGCAATATATCGACCTCTCACTACCATCTTCGTACCGTCCAATCTCACTTCTTCTAACAATCTCTAAACTCCTTGCGCGTCTTGTTCTCAAGCAAGTCAATGTATATCCATTTTCCTCCAACTTATTTCCTTCTAAGCCGCTTTTCGCTCTAATTATTCGACTGAAATAGCATGTCTTAAAATTTGTAACGACTTACTCATCTCGCGCGATCAAAAATTATATAATGTCATAGTTTCTCTTGATCTTTCATCTGTTTTTGACTCCGTCGTCTTCGTCATGATTATGGCTTCTCTTTACCCACTGTATCATGGTTTTCTTCATATCTATCAAACCGTACATTTCGCGTCTTTTCTAACTCTTCTCTCTCCCATCCTTCATCCATCCCGACCGGTGTTCCACAAGGCTCCGTATTAGGCCATTTGCTTTACTCTCTTCTCGGTGATTTGTCTTCTATTTCTCATACATTTAACTTTCATGCTATACAATATGCTGATGACATTATCATCTATGCTCATGTACCTGCATATCGTATTCACAATCTTACTGTTTCTGCTTCCGACTGTCTTGTCTCTATGTTCAATCACATTTCTTCTCTTCATATTACTCTGAATCATAATAAATCCAAAATAATGTGTATCCGTCTTTTACGCCTCGCTTTAGAACCTCCCTCTATAACATTAAATTCTACAATTATTCCTATTGTTGACAATATCTTTTTCCTAGGCTTCCATTTTGACAACAGACTTTCACTTAAACTTTTCGCTAGAGATAAAGTACGCTCATCTACCTTGATACTCCACAACCTCCGTCAAGTTCGTAGATTGATCGATTTCCCTTATTGTACGACTCTCATATCTTCTCTCTTTTTTTCTAGACTCGATTACTGTATTAGTCTATTTTCCAACTCACCTAAATGCACTCTTCTTCCCCTACAACGCATCGTTAACGCAGCCGTCCGAATTATTCTCCGTCTTCGTCGTTTTGATCATACATCCTACCATCTTGCTTCTCTCGATTTGCCTACCATTTATTGTCGTGTTCAAATTCGTCTTCTCGTTGCTTTCCGCCCTGTAACTTTTCATACCCCTTCATTTATCAACCTTCCCTTTATTGATAATTCTCGTCCTGTTTACTGTTCCTTGTGTTTCTGTAATTTCATTTTTTACATGTCCCAAACTACTCTACCACCTTTGGCTTCCGCTCCTTCCTTGTTGCTGCTCCTTTTCTATAGTGGAATCATCTGCCCATTCATATACGCCAATCAAACTCAATGCCGTGTTTCATACGCCAAATTCGATCTCATTTAAACAATTTAACTAATTTACCCTTTTGCTGTTATTTGGAAAACCTTCATCGACACAGCTTTGTTGCAATTTTAATGGTCCTGCAGTTCGCTGTAAGGGTTGCAAATGCGCGAATAAAGTAGAAAATGCACAAATTGTAGAGCTTCCGGTTGTCGGAATTCTACAAATAAAATTATTTCTGCGAATCCGCTTATAAATCCTAACGATGAATATTCATATTCTGCCGTTCAATCAACTTAGATTGATAGGGTTACAAATGACCTTTCCATCAACTTCACAGCTGCTCAATTCGCAATAAACATACCTAAACCTCCGCTTCCCGAAGTTTTATCCATGAGAGAGGTTTATGAGCGTGTCATACAATGTCTTATTAACTTATTGGTAATATCAATGTGTAATGCTAGTCATATGATTTTGCCTAGTTTATTAGATCAATGAGCTAAGTTATTATTATATACTGCCAGAGCTTTCGCCGCGTTACGTCTTCCTCAGTGGCTCATTGTATTTATGCTGTAAATTTTTTTGTTCTAAAATGAAACAAAAAATTATAGAACAAAACATTTAACAGCATAAATACCCAATGAGCCGCTGAGGAATTCGTAACGCGGCAAAAGCTCTGTTAGTATATAATAATAACTCAGCTCTTTGATCTAATAAACTACGCAAAATCTTAACAACATGAGGCTGAGAGATAAGCGGACATTTAACTCTATTGCTAGTCATATGGTGAGGCTTGCCCTTCAAGCCTCACCCTCGCTGTCACTTGCACCATACATTATGGTTTAACATCCATTGCCTACTCTCAAAGCGTCGACTCCGTCATGCTTTTCGAGTCTACCACCACTCTCTCATACGTGATATCCGCCCGCTCTCTCCGTCTCCGTTATTCCTATCTTTCTCTTCGCCGGTCTCATCTCAACATACTACGTACCAAATGCAACTTTTTCTGATAGCATAAAATCATCACTTCGTCCAACTCTAAGTCTCTCTGGCATACTTTTAACTCAATCCATGTTCGCTTCTCTTCGGCTTGCAGCATCTAACCCCATGATTATTCAACATTTCTCTATGCCAAGATATCCACGTTGCTCTCTCACACCCCGTCTCCATCCCATCTCACTCTTCTCTAGCCTAATCCTCCCGGAACTCTCATCTTCTCCCTGTCTCACATGCCGAACTCTCATCTGTCCTTATTTTCTTGCCCTACAAAACCACCCATGCCGATCACCTGACTACCCATATACTTAAATCCATATGCTCATCGATATCCTCTTTTCTTAGCACCTTGTTTAACTCGTCAATCCGCAGTCATATCTTCCCTTTACACTGGAAATCCGTAATCGTTCGTCTTCTCCTTAAGAACAATCGCTCGACCCCTCCCTCCTTCTAGCTATCGCCCCATTTCACTCCTCCCTACTCTTTCTAAGCTCTTAGAATGCCTCATTTTAATACAGATCAACGTTAATTCCTTTTCATCCAATATTTATCCTCCTTTTCAATCCTCTTTCTGCCTTAATAACGACACCAAAATCGCCTCCATGAAAATTTAACCGACATACTCATTTCACGTGACAAGGCTCTATATAGTGTTTTCATCTCCCTCGACATCTCATCCTCCTTCAACGTCGTCGACCACTCCGTCCTCCTTTATCACCTTCGTTATGATTACGGCTTTTTTTCCTCCTACGTAGTATGGTTTGCATCATATCTGTTCAACCGTTCTTTACGCGTCTGTTCAAATTAATCCTCCTCTCCCATCCTTTCTTTTATGCGGGGTCCCGCAAGGTTCAGTCCTAAGTTCTCTGCTTTTTCCTCTTATGCTTGGTGATCCCTCTGTTTATTAAACCTTATTCCTGTAACGTCATGCAATACGCCGATGACATACTCATCTATGCTAATGCACCCAGCCATCGCATACCCGATATCGACATTTCGGCCTCCAACTGTCTTTCTATCTATAAACGTCTCTCCCATCATCATCTTGTTCTAAACCCCGATAAGTCCAAAATAATTTGGATCCTCCCCCGTCAACTAAACATATCTCCTCCCACTGTATATTTTGCCTCATCAACCATCCCCATAGTCGGCAATCTCACTTTCTTAGGCTTCCATTTTGATGATCACCTTTCCCTTAAACCCTTCGTCCGTGACAAGGTCTGCTCATCTAACTTAATTCTTCGTGACATTTGCTGTATTCGCCCCTTTATCGACTTCCGTTATTTCTCTTTTTTCATCACTTATCTTCCCTAAGATCTACTGCCTTAGCCTTTCCGACAATTCTCCAAAATCCATCATCCTACCACTACAACGCATCACCAACTCTACCGATTGAGTGCTCGTACGTCTCCGTCGCTTCGATCACACATCTTGCTCAACTCGCCTGGTCCATCATTTACTTCCGCATCCTAATCCGCATTCTTCTCGTCACTTTTTGTCTCATCGCAGCCGGTTCCTCATCGTTCACCAACCTCCATTTCTTCAACGACACTAGTTCCACCTCTTTATCGCAGCGTTGCCGTCATTCCCTCTTACTCCACGTTCCGAATTACTCCAACAACTACGGTATCCGATCCTTCCTCGTCGCCGCCCCACTCGCCTGGAATCAGCTCCTCTCGACGTCCACCGCGCTCCCTTTTTTATCACATTCAAATATTTCCTCCGTTTCTACATTCTCGACACATAAATTACTTGGATTTTGTTGCTGTGGTCATGTAAGCGTTAGCCGGAACGCATTTGCCACGTAAAAATATACCCTTTTTTAGTGGTAAAAATGGCAAAAATTGCTAATGATGTACGAAATGGGGCAAATGTATACAGAAGAGGATAAGGAATGTAGCTCGATAATGGGAAATGTTTCAAAAGAGCACAATGATTGTCGAGAAGAAAAAGGACAAAGAAGGGCAAATTGTGATGAGATTAGGAGAGGATAATAGTGGGGATGGTGAATGGCAGTGGAAAATAATCAAAGCGAAGCCATGCATGTTGTTTATTATGTTAGCTCTTAAATGTTCCTCGCAAGATTTCAGTGCTTTGTTTCAAAAATGTAATTTTTAAATTATGTAATTCAAATTATTTTACAATTTTTAATCACAATATTTTACACTATTACCGTTATAAAACGTTTTATGTTTAATCGATTTGAATAAAATCGATTAATTATTTCGAAATTTCTGTATCCAAAACTGACGAACATTGTAGGTATTAATGACAAATTTTGAAATTAAAATTAAATTAAATTTAGAAACTAAATTAAATTATACTTAAGCTTCTCAAAGCGATCTGATATTTGTGTCAGGGATAAAATGAAATTGTATAATGTTGTTGACAAAATTTTTAAAGTTTTGCTTATGAAATATGGTTTTTGTAAAAATAAAATTAAAATCTATTTTTCCGCTGATAGAGGCTTATCCATAATATGCTTTATATGTGAAAAGTCAATAAAATCAATATTTTGCAAGCATTCATTTGTAAACAGCAAAAATACGCCTAATAGGAAAGGCGTATTTGTAATGTGGTCGTTGTTTGGTGCACTGCGGAAAACTGATACACTCCAAAACTGATAAAACATTGTGGGGTGTTAATATAAAATTTCGAGCTATTTTAAATTCATATTAATATTTTTATTAAATTAAATTTAACTTAAGCTTCTCAAAGCGATCTGATATTTGTGTCAGGGATAATATAAAATTGTATAATGTTGTTGACAAAATTTTATAAATTTAGGTTATAGAAAGATTTATATTATATTTTTAATGTTTTTTAAGCAAATTAAAGTGTAATAAAATGTAAGTTTCTCCACTTATATATTGTTCAAAAAATATTCCAGAACATGGTAAGCTCCCATCCATTTTTTTGCATTCACATCGAGTAGTATTCGCTGTAGAATTACTTACATGAGAAGATAATAGGCATATATACTAGAACAAAATTCCTATCGAATATAATTCATTGGTCTAAAAACTAGGGCAGAGCGAATAAAATGATTCGCTCTGCCCTATTCGCGAATGTAACAGTTTATTAAATTGTTTCTGCTTTTATAATTTTTCTGCATGTGAGCGTTCGAATAGGTAGACTTAAATTATACTAAACATCAGGAAATAATAGGGTCAGATTTAAGTAAATATATTCCTAAAATAAGGTATAAACTCCTACCACCATTAGGACGAAAAATTTGTAATTATAATAAAGAATTAAAATCAATATGTAACGATAATATTAGAAACATAATGGAAACAGAATGCAATTGTAAAAGTCTAAGTTTTGATAAAATAAATGAACACATATCTACCCATAATCTAGAATTAATTGAAAATTGTGAATTAAGAAAGCTGCTATCAAAAGGGTATAAATATAGATTAAATAATAACAACGACAAAAATAAAATTTACAATTCGTTATATAATAACTTAAATGATTACTTTAGTAAGCTGATTAATAGTGAAAGTTCTATGCGTAATTTGACTGCTGAAAATTCGATCTTTGCTGCGTCATGGTCGAGTAAAATGTGTACTCTATCCACATCGACGTTCTTATTGATTTCTTCTATTATAGGCAGTCTCGACAGTGTGCCCGCGAGTAGGTTATAAATGAACAATTTCCTCTGATACTCCCCCATCGTACAAAGTGCTTTCGCGACACTCCAATTGTTTCCATAACCGAAGCATTAGCTATCTTATTAACTTCTGGCCACTGACTGAAGCCATCAATAATCACTATATACATATGTCTCAAGATCGGACCAGCGAAATCTACGTGGACACGTTGCTATGTTTCTTGAGGAATGTCATATTGGTATAACGGTTGTGGTTGCGCCGCTGGCCTATGCGTCTGGCACAATTGACATTGTCCGACATATCTTTCTATGTCCTTGTCCAACCCAGGCCACGAACAGGATCTTACATTATCAGGATCTTACCTGATAATGAAGAATTGTGTCAATGACGAACGTGATTATGGCGGATATCACGCTAAGGGCAGAAAATGGTTAGGAACAAGTGGTCGTGGAGAACGTGGAGGTTCATAACGGATCAGGCGTTGAGATAACAACGAGAAATCATAGCATTTCATGATTTTTTCATTTTTATAATAAAGAATTAAAATCAATATGTAACGATAATATTAGAAACATAATGGAAACAGAATGCAATTGTAAAAGTCTTAGTTTTGATAAAATAAATAAACATATATGTACCCATAATCTAGAATTAATTGAAAATTGTGAATTTAGAAAACTGCTATCAAAAGGGTATAAATATAAATTAAATAATTATAACGATACAAATAAAATTTACAGTTCGTTATATAATAACTTAGATGATTACTTTAGTCAGCTGATTAATAGTGAAAGCTCGAATATATCTAAGATAAAAATTTGGAAAGATTAAATATTAGAATATAAAATTAGAGAAAAAATGAAAATAACAAAAGATCACCTCGGAGAGTTTTCCAGACCGGACTCTCTGGAAAGAGACCTCGAGGTAGATCTAGCTACCGGTGGAGAGATCAAATCTCAAACCTGTTATAGACCGCCTTGGGCTATCTGAAAGAGAACTTTGGAATGTCGCCCAGGATCGGGATGTCTGGAGTAGTTGGGTTCGTACACTGCTTCCACGACCCGACACCCAGTTGTTGACAGGAAAAATCTTGTCAAGAAATTATTTGTTTGTTATTTTCATATATAATTTAATAATTATATAATTAATAATTTTTCATTTAATAATTTTATCTAATATTATCTAATTTTATCTAATTTTATCTAATATATAAGTTTTTCAAATGTTCTCTTTCAAATGCCCCAAGGCGGTCTATTCGTTATATAATTTAATTGATAAAATTCTTCCTAATTGATATAATAATATAATTATTATATTATTTCGTTATATAATTCTTCCTAATTGATAAAACTGATTAATTAATTTGGAAAGATTAAATATTTGATAAAATTAAAAAGAAAATTAAATAACAAAATTATAAAAGGAAAGATAATAATAAAATGAAAAAAATAATAGCTTATTATTACATATCTTTATTTATTTCTCTCCTTTTAATAATAAAAGGAAAGATCAAATTAATAAAGATATGTATACAGAACTTACTAAATTAAAGCATAACTATATAATAACTTTGTAATTACTTTGCCTTCATATGCAAAAAGCTTTATTATGATATACTAATGAAAGAGGTTAATTCTAATGATTTAAATGTAAATCCAACATATGAACGTAGTGAGTTGAGTTTAGAAACAATTATTACAAGTCACTGTTCTATAATGGATAAAAAGGGTATAAAGGTTGAATTAGATAATAAAACTATACCTATATTATATTGGAATCCAAAATTACATAAAAATCCAATAAAACCTAGGTTCATATGTAGTGCGTTTAAATGTACATTAAAACCACTTTCTGTTTATATGAATAAAATACTTAACGTAATTTAAGCACACTTCAAAAAATATTGTAGGGTAATCAAAATATTGTAGGGTAAATAAAACACTATTTTAGTATTAATTCTACAAAAGAATTTACAGAACACAAAGAATAAATTTTAAAAATATAAATACGATTTTATTATTTAGATTAGGGAGAAGATTTAGATTAATTAGAAGCGTTTAGGAAATAGATTCAGACATACTGAGAATGCATGAAAAAATTCATTTGTCGGGAAAAGGGATAAACAAAAGAAACACTTTTCTAATTGGGTTTCAAGCCCATTCTATTAGCTGTGCTATGTCGAATCCAAATATGCGCATTGCAAAATAGATTAGTTATTCCGAGAAAGCATGTTTTATCCCGAAACTGTGAAATTTCGTCATATTCACCTTTTCACTACATTGTGATTACACCATAATCACGCTGTATTGTAACCACTTTTAATTAAAACTGTAACCTCAAAACATTTTTCAACAGATTTTCTGAGAACATCTTGTTAAATATATTGTTAACATATTCTTAACAATATAATAATCATGACAAGTTTATTAAGCATTATCTTGTAGCGATCGTCTGTTAGAACGATATTCACAAAATATTTCGCCTAAATCATCAAGGTGATTACGTAATTCAGTAAACCTTAATCATGAAAACTCGTTATACAAGTGTGAGCTTGTAATCGTTACTTTATTTGCGATCATAAAAATATGTTAACCACGTTTTTATAAATAAGTAAACCTTACAAGGTAATTTAAAGCTCTTCTGAGAAACCTGAGTAAAATCATGATACTGCTGGATATGCCTTTAAATCCTGGATGTAGCGCAGATTATAGATGTAAAAATGTTTTAGATTATATAGACAAATGTTGATCTGATAAAGGAAAACAAATGCCAGTTTAAGTAAAAAACTGATTATTATCCATAAATTAAATTTACGATTTAAAAGCAGGATCGACAAAAAATAATTTTAATATTTTGCTAGCTGCTGCAAAATCAGAGCAATACACAATTGGTTAATATGAACGTTATTTTTATGTCTCTTTTATTAAATAAGAAATAAATGGAAGCAATCAGAGTTATAATACAAATATGATTATCACATCAACCCCACCAAAAATCTTTGAATTTTTGGAATGTTTGAATTGCAAAATGGCCATTTTTACCGCACTTGAAGCATTTGGCGTTGCGATCTGGGCATCGAATACGGTCGTGCACAGAGTAAATTGATGTAAATTGTCGCAAATTGCTAATTTACGATAAAATGCGATATTGATGGAAGCAGTCTTTTGAAATGTACAATATTAAAGACTCATTTTTTAATTAAAACCGCTTTTAAATTGCTAATTTATGACTAAATGCGATATTGATGCAAGCAGTCTTTTAAAATATACAATACTTACTTTTTAATTGATACTTACTTTTTAAATAATATTATTAAATAATATTATTTAAATAATACTTACTTTTAATTTAAACCGTTTTTAAATTGATAATTTACCACATCATTAGATATTGATGAAATCATTCTTTTGAAATATACAATAGACATATGTTTAAATTCAAACCGTTTTAAATTGCTAATTTACCACATCATTAGATATTGATGAAATCATTCTTTTGAAATATACAATAATAAAGACATATTTTTAAATTCAAACTTATTTTCAAATGGCTAATTTACGACATAATGCGATATTAATGGAAGTCGTCTTTTGAAATATATAAAAATAAAAACTTATTTTTAAATTCAAACCATTTTTCAAATTGCATATTGACGAAATAATGTGATATTGATGTAAGAAAGCTTTTGAAATATACAATAATAAAGACATTTTGAAATTCAAACCGTTTCAAATTTCTAATTTACCACAACATTCGATATTAATGAAATCATTCTTTTGAAATATACAAAAATAAATACTTATTTTTAAATTCAAATCGTTTTTAAATTGCTAATTTTACGACAAAATGCGATATTGATGTAGGAAGGCTTTTGAAATGTACAATATTTAAAACTTATTTTTTAATTAAAACCGTTTTTAAATTATTAATTTCTGACAAAATGCGATATTGATGTAGGAAGGCTTTTGAAATGTTCAATATTAAAAACTTATTTTTTTAATTAAAACCGTTTTAAATTATTAATTTCTGACAAAATGCGATATTGATGGAAGCAGTCTTTTGAATATATAATAATAAATTATATAAATAATAATATAAATTATAATTATATAAATTATAATATTAAATTATACAAAATTTATTATTGTATAAATATACAATAATAAATACTTATTTTTAAATTCAAATCGTTTTTAAATTGCTAATTTTACGACAAAATGCGATATTGATGTAGGAAGGCTTTTGAAATGTACAATATTAAAGACTTATTTTTTTAATTAAAACCGTTTTTAAATTGCTAATTTTAGGACAAAATGCGATATTGATGTAATCAGTATACAAAAATAAAAACTTATTTTTAGAGCAAAAACAAAAAAAAACATTTCTAACGGTTCTGTCATCATAAAATATCGCGATATATACTAGCTAAAAACAAACTCATTGCCTGCTTATCTAACTTTTTATTTAATGAGTTCATTGATTTGCTATACAGGAAGCCGATCCGTCATAATATTCCTATAAAATATAAATAATTGTCAACTTGCATAGAAATAAATATCTGAAAACATGTTTATAAATCAATTTTTGACATACATTTAGTCAAAAGTTATCTTTGTTACATCATCTATCTCAGGTTATTATCACACGACAGAGTAAATACCAAGTAGGTTGTAGCGCCCTTGGTCTCACATTGGCGATGCATTTGGATTCTGAGTATTAGAGTAAAGCAGTTAGTTTCATTGCTAGTGATAACCTTTCTAGAACGCTCACAGAAATTATGATTACCAACAGGTAACACGTATAAAGTTAGTCCTAATAATAGATGAAGAACAGCAAAATCCCGGCTTGACACAATTATGATAATGTTACGGACTAATATGATAGTCCAAAATAATATTTGTTTCATTAATTTATCACGTGTTGTCGGAACGCCCTTAGAAAAAAGTAAAATCTTGTCTCTTTTTGAAAGATTACAAGGTAATTTTTGCTTATATAATTTTTAACAAATTAAAAATTTATAAATTTAAAATTATATAATCTTAATTAATTTTTCAAGTTATAATTTTTATTGAATTTTTAATTAAAAACTAAATTATTAATTTAATTAGTCTAATTGTCTGACCATTATAGCCTAATAGACTAACAGCGTTTGCGGTCAGTAGATAATCACTATAGCCCAATAAACTGACCGTGTTTGACACAACATCTTCAGTTCGTTTTCAATTCAGCTCCGTGAATGCAAACCACCAATGCAGAGATTAAGACGATCCATAAGACACGAACATATGACATCAAGACACGAAGTTGTGACACTCGTCGTTATATTAAGCAGTTAATGAAGAATATTGAATTATATTGCATTATAATAATTGTTGAATTGTTATCCATTTTACAATTATCAGCATCTTCAGTTCGTTTTCAATTCAGCTCCGTGAATGCAAACCACCAATGCAGAGATTAAGACGATCCATAAGACACGAACATATGACATCAAGACACGAAGTTGTGACACTCATCGTTATATTAAGCAGTTAATGAAGAGTTCTGAAATATATTGCAATATAATAATTGTTGAATTGTTATCCATTTTACAATTATCAACATCTTCAGTTCGTTTTCAATTAAGCTCCGTGAATGCAAACCACCAATGCAGAGATTATGACGATCCGTAAGACACGAACATATGACATCAAGAAACGAAGTTGTGACACTCGTCGTTATATTAAGCAGTTAATGAAGAATATTGAATTATATTGCATTATAATAATTGTTGAATTGTTATCCATTTTACAATTATCAACATCTTCAGTTCGTTTTCAATTCAGCTCCGTGAATGCAAACCACCAATGCAGAGATTATGACGATCTGTAAGACACGAACATATGACATCAAGAAACGAAGTTGTGACACTCGTCGTTATATTAAGCAGTTAATGAAAAATATTGAATTATATTACATTATAATAATTGTTGAATTGTAATCCATTTTACAATTATCAACATCTTCAGTTCGTTTTCAATTCAGCTCCGTGAATGCAAACCACCAATGCAGAGATTAAGACGATCCATAAGACACGAACATATGACATCAAGACACGAAGTTGTGACACTCGTCGTTATATTAAGCAGTTAATGAAGAATATTGAATTATATTGCATTATAATAATTGTTGAATTGTTATCCATTTTACAATTATCAGCATCTTCAGTTCGTTTTCAATTCAGCTCCGTGAATGCAAACCACCAATGCAGAGATTAAGACGATCCATAAGACACGAACATATGACATCAAGACACGAAGTTGTGACACTCGTCGTTATATTAAGCAGTTAATGAAGAATATTGAATTATATTACATTATAATAATTGTTGAATTGTAATCCATTTTACAATTATCAACATCTTCAGTTCGTTTTCAATTCAGCTCCGTGAATGCAAACCACCAATGCAGAGATTATGACGATCCGTAAGACACGAACATATGACATCAAGAAACGAAGTTGTGACACTCGTCGTTATATTAAGCAGTTAATGAAGAATATTGAATTATATTGCATTATAATAATTGTTGAATTGTTATCCATTTTACAATTATCAACATCTTCAGTTCGTTTTCAATTCAGCTCCGTGAATGCAAACCACCAATGCAGAGATTAAGACGATCCATAAGACACGAACATATGACATCAAGACACGAAGTTGTGACACTCGTCGTTATATTAAGCAGTTAATGAAGAATATTGAATTATATTGCATTATAATAATTGTTGAATTGTTATCCATTTTACAATTATCAACATCTTCAGTTCGTTTTCAATTCAGCTCCGTGAATGCAAACCACCAATGCAGAGATTAAGACGATCCATAAGACACGAACATATGACATCAAGAAACGAAGTTGTGACACTCGTCGTTATATTAAGCAGTTAATGAAAAATATTGAATTATATTACATTATAATAATTGTTGAATTGTAATCCATTTTACAATTATCAACATCTTCAGTTCGTTTTCAATTCAGCTCCGTGAATGCAAACCACCAATGCAGAGATTAAGACGATCCATAAGACACGAACATATGACATCAAGACACGAAGTTGTGACACTCGTCGTTATATTAAGCAGTTAATGAAGAATATTGAATTATATTGCATTATAATAATTGTTGAATTGTTATCCATTTTACAATTATCAACATCTTCAGTTCGTTTTCAATTCAGCTCCGTGAATGCAAACCACCAATGCAGAGATTATGACGATCCGTAAGACACGAACATATGACATCAAGAAACGAAGTTGTGACACTCGTCGTTATATTAAGCAGTTAATGAAAAATATTGAATTATATTACATTATAATAATTGTTGAATTGTAATCCATTTTACAATTATCAACATCTTCAGTTCGTTTTCAATTCAGCTCCGTGAATGCAAACCACCAATGCAGAGATTATGACGATCCGTAAGACACGAACATATGACATCAAGACACGAAGTTGTGACACTCGTCGTTATATTAAGCAGTTAATGAAGAATATTGAATTATATTGCATTATAATAATTGTTGAATTGTTATCCATTTTACAATTATCAACATCTTCAGTTCGTTTTCAATTCAGCTCCGTGAATGCAAACCACCAATGCAGAGATTAAGACGATCCATAAGACACGAACATATGACATCAAGACACGAAGTTGTGACACTCGTCGTTATATTAAGCAGTTAATGAAGAATATTGAATTATATTGCATTATAATAATTGTTGAATTGTTATCCATTTTACAATTATCAACATCTTCAGTTCGTTTTCAATTCAGCATCGTGAATGCAAACCACCAATGCAGAGATTATGACGATCCGTAAGACACGAACATATGACATCAAGACACGAAGTTGTGACACTCATCGTTATATTAAGCAGTTAATGAAGAGTTCTGAAATATATTGCATTATAATAATTGTTGAATTGTAATCCATTTTAAAATTAATCAATAATCGTAATTATGGATCACTAAACAATTATATTTTTAGAATAACCATTAAGTTCAATTTGATTTTATCAATAAGTAAATACCAATAATATTAAAATTTTAGAAATGTAAAACGCATCTTACATCACAAAATTCAGGTTGTATGGTTGTTGAGTGAATTCCTTCTTTGTGAAAGAAATATTTTATGTCTTCTGCCACTTTCATGTACTCATTCAAATTATGACACTGAACATGCGCTGATGCAATAATTTTCATTCCGCACAGTTGCCAAATTTGGAGATCGTGGATATCGACTACACCATTTACCTTTAGAATTATTAGATAATATAATTTAGATATAAAATATAAGATAACTTTAAATATTAATTTAACATTAATGATTAATTAATATAAATGTAATAATATATAAATGAAATGACTATTATTTAAAACCTTAATATAAAAAATATAACATAATAATATAATATATGTACTCAGTTTAACTTAGTGTATATAATAGTACTGTGGAAAATGTATTATCATCACATGGACAGACTAACTGTCGATAAACTCTAATAATTGAAATCAATTATTAAGGAACAAAAATGAGCGGATAATGTGAAACGGCGGTGGCGAAAAAGGATAATTTTCTTGAGGATAAATCTTCAAGAGAATTTAGAAGAGGAGAGGATTTAGGGGAGTTAAAATCAAGCGAGCTCCTGACCCGGCGAAGGTTGCAAGATCGGATTTTGTCTTGAACGAATAGATCAAGAGAAAAAGAGTAAAGAGTGAACTTCCAATAAACAAGAGATAATAAATCAACAATATGACATACATATTGGTCATACATGTGGTCGAGTTATCGATATAACTCGATCATATATATAATATATACACTCAGTTAGTTATACTTAGTTTAAATTATATTTTATATATAATTCAGATATAAAATATAAGATAACATTAAATATTAATTGAACATTAATGATTAATTAAATTAAAAAATATTAAATTAATAATATTTAATTAATTTAAATTATTAATGGTTAATTAATATTAATGCAATTTAATATTACAACTTAAATACAAGATAAATTTTTAAAATATCAGTAAAATAAAATATATAAAACATTCACCTCACAGCTTTAAAATATTTTGCATTATTAGATTGTTCAATATAGAAACAAAAAGCTTTTATACAAAATAAAGAAGATATAAAAATGAGCTAAAGACATTTTTATGTATTTTTTCGTCTTCCTCGGTAAATAATATAAATTTAAAAATATATTACTAAATATAAATAAAATTAAAATATTGGAGTTTAATTTATATGAGCAAAATTGAAACATAATATCGAAAGTTTTATATATAACTTACCGTGGCTAATAGCTTTTCCTGTAGCTGGTCAACATGAATATGAGTGGGAACGGTTTGCAGTAATATCATAACAGATTCTTTTACTGCCAAATTAAAATAAGAGGTGAATAATCAGAATAAAACAGAACCTACATAGTGGAGCTGTGAAACTTACGATCAAAGTAACCATCATTAGACTATATGACAAAATTAAAATAGAAAATTCAATTATAGTGAGATACCTCATGATTGGATCAAAGTAGTGCTTCCAAGTGTAGCGGTCAGGTATGTATCGTATACATAACCCACTTATAATAACAACGACAGATCCAAGGGCATCATTAAATACGTGTAAGATTACTCCACGCATGTTCATTTGACCAGCTGAAAGATGTAGAAATTAAAAACAATCGTAGCAAAATATTCCAATTTGTCATCCATATAAGTTACAATATTTGATTTATTCGGCGTAATAATAAAAAAATGAAATAATAATAAAAAAGGAAAGGTTTATTTGGTTTTTTTTCTTAAAACCAATATTAATACAATTAAAAATTACAAAAGGTTTATTTGGCGTAACAATAAAAAAGAGAAATAATAATAAAAAAGAAAGGTTTATTTGGCGTGATAATAAAAAAGAGAAATAATAATAAAAAATAAAGGTTTATTTGGCGTAATAATAAAAAAGAGAAACAATAAAAAGAGAAAGATTTATTTGGCGTAATAATTAAAAAGAAAAAATAGAAATAATAATAAAAGAGAGAAACTATACATAGTGGGTATATGCGAAAACGCAATTCATGGGGAAAAGTGAATATGGGAGGATGCTAAGATCGAGTTATTGATGTACCGATGAATACAATTTCGATTAAACAATTTACAACAACTTGTGCCCAAAATTTTATGCTCATGAGACAGTGCAATCTGCATTTTAAAATTGTTTGATAATTTATAATGGTTTTTAATGTAAAGGTTTCTTTGCAAAACCTTTAACATGTCTATTTTATATATATACCTTTAACACATCAATACTCTATTCGAAAATTTGTGAAAAATAATTTTATATTTTATTCTTTCTCTCGACGTTTAAACGCCCTATACAATATAAGAGCACATCAAACGTATCATTGAACAATACTTGAGAATGTTTAAATGAAATTTGAAAAAATGAAAATTATACCGGAATCTTTCGATATTCTTCTATTATCCGTTAGCGTTCCATCATCGCTATCACGAACACAGATCAGGGTATTTTCGCAAATCGGGTTGTAGGCAGTATCATCATTGCAGTGAAACGTGCATTCATCGTGACTGTTGCATGACCGGTGATTAGATGTATCATTTTTTGAAATAAAACAGCTTTCAGCACTGTGCAGATGGGGAGAAACATTCTCATCAGAAACATGGTGATTGTGATGATGGTGATGATGGTGTCCATGTCCGTGACCGAAATGTTAAATAAAAATTATTAAGATCTGGTGTACTTTATCTAAAAGATTAAAATGTTATATTATAATATATAACAATGCCATCTATATACCAATTTATTATACATAAATATGCCATAAGATAAACGACATATTGTCTTTTAAAATAACACAACATACTTTCATTTTGTATTCTGTTAACCAC
Source organism: Pomphorhynchus laevis (assembly GCA_012934845.2). Lineage (NCBI taxonomy): Eukaryota > Metazoa > Acanthocephala > Palaeacanthocephala > Echinorhynchida > Pomphorhynchidae > Pomphorhynchus > Pomphorhynchus laevis. The sequence goes on from WNNJ02002631.1 coordinate 215,262, forward strand.
ATGATGAATTGCATATATTTTATTGTACAAAAAAAAATAATAATTAAAATTAAATTTTAATAATTACAATTAAATAACATTAAATTTCTTAAAATGCATTAATTCTCATACAATTCTATCATAAATGGCTAAATTGAAAACATTAACACCATATTATCTAAATAAAGTAAAGTAAATATATGATAACATAGTAACATATAATACTATAGTATTATATGTTGATTGATTTATCTTATTGCCTAACAAGCATAATAACCGCTACGAACTGTAAATTTAAGCTTTACTTCAAAATATTTGATGAGATTTATAAACTTCAAGAGAAAATAATATTTTAAGGTTTAAATAATTACCTTGAAGAACAAGAAGTCCGATTATGTTGATCAGCAATCCAATGACACCAACTACAATAAGCCAATAATTGTCTTCAATTTCTTCGAAATGAACGAACCGCTTTATGGCCTGGATACTTATACTAACGCAGAGTGCGAGCAAAAAGACAGCATTTACCAATGCACCGAGAATTTCGGCACGAACCCAACCGTATGTATTTTTAGAGGATTTGCGTTTAGATATCTTTAAAAGTAGCATGGATATATTTACAGTGAAACTATAGAGTGGCAACAAATTTTGCTTCAAATTATTAAGCTACGTTACCGAATGGTATTTAACAATATTACATCATTCATATATAAAAATAAAATAATATTAAAAAATCAAAATTACCATCTTATTGATTATTAAATGTAAATTTTATTTTAAATAGTTAATACTGATCCACTACAACCCTTCAAGTTGTAGTTCTTCCCTTCTTGATCTTTGCCTATCGACAAACAGTCAATTAATCAGTAGTATCCAATATGATTCTCCTGTTGGTTTGTCTGATCACTGTGTAGTTAAAGTTTTGCTAAATTTACAAATGAGGGTGTTTCATCATGCTCGGTACAAACGTCAGATTAATGTTTTTCGGGCGAACTATGATGTTATTACATCAAAGCTGCATAGAGTAAGTTGGCCTGATCCGGCTGTTGTCGGAGTTGACGAGGCCTGGGATCATTTTCGCGTGACGCTTTATTCTCTAATGGTAAAATTCTCACCTTTAAAGTCTAAGACTAGTCGGAAAAGCGCTCGTTGGTTTGATACTGAGCTGGCTACTGCGATGAAGGCTCGTGACTTCAGTTTCAAATGCTTTAAGGGTGGGTTTTGTGAATATGGTGTTTATAAGCAGGCGAGAAATTTCTTCAATTCTTTAAAGCGACATAAGCGCTATTTATTTGAAAATGGTCTTGCTCATAGTTGTAGACATGATCCCAAAGCTCTCTTTCTATATGTGAATAGTAGTAGGAACGCTAATAAAACAATTGGCCAATATTTTGATAGCGTTATTGAAGACGACCTTGCTGAGATGTTCTCAAGGCATTTTTACTTGTACAAAGAGACTACAAACGAGTATTCTGAACCTATCCAGAACAGTGAGACGATAAGAGGTGCTAGTGTTTCATATCCTAGTTTAGACATAGCTAATTTGATAACTCCCGAGAAAGTTTTAGCTGAACTGCATCGTCTTAAAGAGACAAACTCCAAAGGTGCTTATTTGTTACCTTTGATATATCTTCGTCGAATAGCAGACTCAATATATACACCACTTTGTAACATATTTCGACAATCTATTATTGATACGAATCTTCCAAAAGAGTGGAAACAATCGATCATTCACCCCATCGTCAAAAAGGGTGATAGATCTTCAGTAGACAATTATAGACCAGTAAGTATTACTTGCTTATGTTGTAGAATGTTAAAGCGAATTATACATGGTTATATGGTCAAGTTTTATAGTGAGAATAATGTAATAGCTTCTGAGCAACATGGCTTCCGTAAGGGTTATTCGACAGTTACTAATTTACTCGCTGCCCATCTTGATTGGTCAGCTAAAAAAGCCGTATCAATTGCTACTGACATCATATTCTTCGATTTCTCTAAGGCATTTGACAGAGTAGACCATATACTCCTCCTAAATAAACTAGAGAAAAGTGGCATTCCATTCTTGCTTGTTAGATGGATTGAATCGTTTTTAAGCAATCGTAGTTATTGTGTGCATGTAGATAATTTTTACTCTTCTTCGCGGCCATGTAATATAGGGGTGCTTCAAGGTTCAGTATTGAGTCCATTGTTATTTAGTGTCTACATCAACGATATCCCGGAATTTATTGGTTCTCGGATGCTTTTATATGCAGACGATTTGAAAATCTGGCGGGCAATTCGTTCACCCAATGATATAGTTCAAACTGCAACGGGATATCGATGAAGTCGAAAATTGGGCTCTGCTCAATAGGTTGATTGTAAATATATCAAAATGCAAACATTTACGTGTTCGTGGCGGAAATGCTCAATCTTTAGTTAATTATAGCTTTCAAAGCAGTGATATAGAACGAGTGAGCAAATATAAGGACTTGGGAGTGTGGATAAACAGTGATTTGAGTACCGTCACACATACTGAACATGCTTGTTCAAATGCGTTGGGGATAATCGGTCAACTTCGACGCACTTTCATTGCACTCAATCAATTTGCCCTACGTCCGCTAATCTTTGCTCATGTATTGAGCCGTCTTCTATATGCTGCGCCGTGTGTGTATCCCCAAAATTCAAAAGAACATATTAGTTCAGAGAGGGTACTTCATAGAGCTACCAAGCTAGCACCGCAACTGAAATTTTTGTCGTACCCTGATCGATTAAAAGCACTTGGACTTGAGACTGTCACGTGGACCCGCCGGTACATCGATATGAGTATGGTCTGGCAAATTCTTAATGATTTGGATCATCCACTTCGAGATTGTCTTCATTTGCGCTCATCCAATATCCTCCGAGGCCATGGTTTAACCCTGCGACGTGAAAGGATAAGAAAATCACGAGCTGTCCAATTTGATCGGCGAGTTGTATCTCTGTGGAATAGGCTTGGAGAGTCAACAGTGTGCAGTAGCAATATCAACGAATTCAAAAAGAAATTACGGATGGAGGATGCCATGGGGAAAGCTGCTTTTCCGTATTTGTGATACTTTTATTATATTTTCTTTTTTTTCTGCAGTGAACCAGCCAATTAAGCCATGCTTTTATGTGCTGTTGAAACATTAATAATAATAATTATTGATAAATAATTATTGGAGCTGGATCAAAGAAAAGACAAAATTATTTTTGATATTTCGCTAACTATTGTTAGCATCTTCAGAAAATTACCTCAATAGTTGATAATGATCCATTATTGATAAATAATTATTGGAGTTGGATCAAAGGAAAGACGAAATTATTTTTGATATTTCGCTAACTATTGTTAGCATCTTCAGAAAATTACCTCAATAGTTAATACTGATCCATTATTTATAAAGAATTATTGGAGCTGGATCAAAGAAAAGCGGAAATTATTTTTGATATTTCCCTAACTTCTGTAAGCATCTTAGTGGTAATTTTCTGAAGATGCTAACAGAAGTTAGCGAAATATCAAAAATAATTTCCGCTTTTCTTTGATCCAGCTCTAATAATTAATATCATCTTTAGAAAATTTTGTAATTTCTGATGATGCTAACAGAAGTTAGCAAAATATCAAAAATAACTTTCTCTTTTCTTTGGTCCAACTCCAATAATTATTTATCAATAATGGATCAGTATCAGCTATAAAAACAATATTTATCAACTATAAACTGATTTTTAAAATAAAAATGAGTTTTTATGAATTGATTAATAAATAATAGACGATGTATCAGAATACATCTGAAGTACTGATCTACATCAGAAGTTCTGTACTATCAAAGTCCTTTAACTCGTAATCCTAAATTGCTCCATGTTAATGTAAATCTACATTAGATAAATAATTATTGGAGCTGGATCAAAGAAATGAGGAAATTATGTTTGATATTTCGCTAATTTCTGTTAGCATCTTCAGAAAATTACCTCAATAGTTGATAATGATCCATTATTGATAAAGAATTATTGGAGCTGGATCAAAGCAAAGAGGAAATTATGTTTGATATTTCGCAAACTTCTGTTAGCATCATCAGAAATTACAAAATTTTCTAAAGATGATATTAATTATTGGAGCTGGATCAAATAAAAGAGGAAATTATTTTTGATATTTCGCAAACTTCTGTTAACATCTTCAGAAAATTACATTGTAATCATTAATCTATTTTCGACTAAACTATCAACAATATTCATCTAGCAACGGTCGCAAATTGCAGACACGAAAGAAACGAGACTAATTATATTTCAAGACAAGAACCGACAAGAATATTTAACTCTTCTCCTTCGATTAAAAATGATATATAACGCACGTTCTTTGATTTCCGATGCAGTTGTCTGTTAAGCAAACCGACTCAGACGAAGGAAGGTGTACATGCGAAATAAAGCAGCAGATTTACAATATAACAAAAGATAAGAAAAGTTAGCGAGATATCAAAAATAATTTCGTCTTTCCTTTGATCTACTTTAATAATTATTTATCAACAATGGATCAGTATTAACTGTTTAAAAATTAACTATTTACTATTTGTAAATTTTATCTTCTATTCGAATAAATTGATGATTATAATAATCTAGCCTTTTGAAATACTAGTCTATTAATGGTTAATTTATAGAAAAATGCTACTAAAAATGTTTTGTAGAAATTTTAGTTTTTATCAAAACAAACAAATTAGGAAAATTTCATGTTTTCAGAAAAATTAATTATCAAAAAATTACATATAAATTATTATTATTTTTGGTTAATTTTATTCAACCCTCCTCTTTTAGGATGGTTGACCGGATCTTTATTACATCATCCCCAGAAGCAAACTGCGTATAGTATAAGGCTGGTAAAAGATAAATTTTACAAGAGCAAAATCGACGAGTTAAAACTAATATGCGAAAGTGAGAGCAGCATATGTTGCAACTCAGTCAAAGATGCATCAGCATGGCTATTATCGAAATATACTCCTAATCCAACAGCGGTTTGTCTTTGTGAAAACGCCTTTAACACTATAAATTGTCTGACATGCCAAAAAGGTAGCTACCGTCTATAAGACATAATAATATAGTATAATACAGGAGAGCGAAGAATCTCACAAAAATATGTTGCTCAGTATATATTGAACCATGTTTTAAAAAACTACCAAGTGGAGTAATATTTGAGCGATCTATTACAGCATTGGATCATAATGCAAGACTTTATATTCAGTGGTATGTTAGGGGATAAATCGCAGCGGTTCTCAATTCAGTCATATGGATCCATCTAACAATACTTCTAATCCCTTCCAATAAAACAAGAAACGGAAATAGCTAGATGAACGAATATCTCGTTTTGAGCGCTCTACGTTTTATGTGATTGTGCTGGCATCCATTGGAGAATTTTGTAAAAATCCTCCTATGTGGAAATAACCATTATGTTTATATAAATTATCATAAATAAAAATGAAAAATAAAAACAAGTTGTTAACACAATTTAATAAATTTGAATAAAATTTGTTTTATTCCAGAATATTTTTGTTTTATTTAAATAGTTAAATATGTGCCTAAAGTAACTTTTATACATTATATGCTTACAGACTTTGGTATGTTTCAACGCTAGATATTGCAAATAATTTTTAAATTAAATATAAAAATATTGTATCTTTTATAACTATAGATATTTTAATATTTTTGATAATCGACTGTTGTATGTAAACATCAGATGCTACTTGTAACTAGCGAAATATAAGAATAATTTATGTAAAATTCAAGATTTTATAAATGGATCAAAATCAGTTATTTTTAATTAAAAACTACCTTTCGAAGAATAAGTAGAAAAAGAAAAATGAATAAATGAATAAATTAATGAATTAATGAATTAATTAATGAATAAATCAATAGATTAGTCTCGCATCAAAACGCCGTTCAGAATATTGCTAAACACTATGTTTAGACATAATATACTCAATACAAATAACGAATATATTTGATAGTATAAGATCAAAAATACTGACTATTCGAAAATGTCTGTTCGTATTTGTTTTTGATTAATCATAATTGAAGACAGCCATTAACAAAACACTTACGCGAACGGAAAACAGCGCGATTAGTAATGCTCCCGAGTCCGACAACATATGGGCGGAATCGGCGACAAGGGCAACAGACCTAGTTAAAAAACCACTTATGATTTCAACAACAAAAAATAGCATCGTAAGAGATAGCATGAATATTAGTTTGCATGTCTTGCTAAAGCATCGATGCTGCATCCGGTCCATTTTACCAACAGTACAATCTAGAAGTTTAATAGAATCACTTGAAGTTTAGAGATGAATTGGTTGCTGGAAACAACGTAAAAACTAACAATGAACACATATCGAAATTACGTCATTTGTAAAAAATTCCAAGGTCTAACGATATGATGGTTTATGTAGAACAAAACCATATTGTTTGTAAAACTGTTCTGTTTCATGATAGTAAGATTAACATGAATACCAAAGTAGTTAGCATAAGAAACCGACTTAATAGTACTGTTTTTTTTTCAACTTTTGTTTAAAACAATAGCAAATTTCTATAACCAATCATTAATTTAAAATTGTTGAATATATTTCTATTGTAGACTTGATACCAAATGATGGTTTTATTCAGTAATCTATTATTAAATAAATACAAGGAAACAAGGTAACAAACATAAGTAATGTTCACATTATCCACTAGCATAACACTCTCCCCTTCCCCATTTGTAATCATCCAAATACTTGGGAGATTTCTTATTTCGTTCGCTTCTCTTCAACAGTGGTTCCTCGTTATTGTCTGCATTCGGCACGTGTTGATCGTTGAACGACGATTCGTTAATGTACTCATCTTGGGGAATATACTATTTCGCCTCAGCAACTGATTCATTATAATAAAAGGGAGAATGAAGACTTCCATTCGAATCCATTCGACTTTCTTCGCTTACCTCCAGCGTTTCTCCCGCAACATCTGCAGATCTATCAGCTTGATCTTGGGGATATCGAGCTAGCTTTCTGACGGACACATTAACTTCTTTACCATTAGCTGTTTGAACTAGAGCATAATGGCCATTGGTCTGTAAAAAATTTACTTTAGAACATGGTGGATCACTTTTTGTATAAGGATCATGGACGATCATGAGGGGTCTCTCCTGTAGCAGTGCACTACATCGTCCTCAAGGCAGATAGGACAACCGGCGGAACAAATTCCCAATCATTTTTTGACTTCTTAGCGGTGCGTAAAGCGATTTGAATGGTTTTCCAGAAAATTCCTACGTAACGTTCGGTCTGTCCATTACATCGTGGAATGTGAATGGTACTTCGACTACAACTGATTTCCCGAGAGTTGAGATAATGACGAACTTCAGTATATTGGAAGCATGATCCTTGATCGCTATGTATGCTGGATGGATAACCGAAAATACTAAAGATACGATTTAGTGCGTCGATCACAGACAAGGACGAACAATTCGGACACTGAATAGCGAACGGAAATCTCAAAAATTCGTCAATAACACACCAAAGGTAGCGATTCTTGGCTTGGATCAAAGTGGGCCTTGAAAATCAATACTTAATCTTTCGAAAGGTTGCGCTGCCTTGATAATATGTGTTGGAACTGGTTTAAAAAAGCGTGGCTACAACTCTGCACACACAAGACAGGATGAAGTGACATTTACGACGTCTTTCTTGTCATATGGCAAATTATGTGAGCGGACATAATGCAACAATCTGGCTATTCAGGGATGACACAGGCTTTCGTGTATGTATCTCAATTCTCCAGTACAGCCGCTAGTTGCACATGTAATTCTTGACATTGCATCATCTGCTTTGTTGGCCTTGCCTGGTCTATATATAATTGCAAACTTGTACGGCACCAATTCTAATCTCCAACGAGCAACCTTGTCGTTTTTTATTCGGTTTGCTAAATTCTGATTGAACATAAAGGCAACAGATCTCTGATCAGTAATCACGTCGAAAATTCTGCCCATCAGAAAGTGTTTTCAATGTTTAAGGGCTTCCACTATAGCAAAAGCCTCTTTTTCGACGCTTGACTGTCGTAATGATGATTTAGGTAAGCTTCGCGAATAAAAAGCGATTGGCTGATCATCCTGACTGAAAACAGCGTCAATGGATGAATAAGAAACGTCGGTTTCTACCGTCAATTGAAGGTCTGGATTGTAAGCGCAAATAAATATATTAGAAATTTATATCTTCAGTTCCTTTATTCTCTAAATGATACTCTGATCTGAGGTAAATTGGCTACAATCAGCCAAAGGTCGAATTTTCGTCGAAAAGGCGGGAATTCATTTGGCATAATAAGCCAGTAATCCCAAAAGTCGCTTAAAAGTTGTGTTATTTTCAGGAATATGATATGACATAAGAGGACGAATACGATCGGTATCAGGCTTCACACAACTTTGAAAATTGTATACCCAAATAAGTTGAGTTTGGTTTTTCGAAGATTTGATTTCTCTTCCGCAAGCTTGATATTCAATTTATGGATGACGTCGACGAATTTGGTGAATCCTATGTCATGTTCGTTATAATCGTAACCGCAAATAATGATGTCGTCCAAATAGAAGAACACTCCTTCCAATTTGTACTCTTCGATAATCTTGTTTATGACGTGTTGGAATACTGAAACTGCATTACTTAATCCGAATGGTAGTGTATGATATTTGGGTTGGTTGTATGTATGCAACTGTATTATTTCAATACATTACAGCCAAATATAAAAAATTACTGTCGATTATAAAAATAACAAATATATTTTTATATTTGCAAATATACTGCATTTATAAATACAAAACCCTTCAAGTGATATCGCTCTTTACCAGTTTTATGAATGAGTAAATTTTATGTAACATATGATCAATTAGAGTAATCAAACTTTTAAGGTAATTTTGTAAAAGATAATTTATAATTTTGAAGGAGAGTGAAACCATTCCGCGTGAATTTCTTGTAAAACATGTAAGCCAGACGCGAAAGAATGACGAATACCGTTTCGTCATTCTTTCGCGTCTGGCTTACATGCTTTACAATTTATAATTTGTAATTTATAATTAATATATAACTTATTTAATTTATTTGCACTGCAGTCAAGCTAAAATCTTTCAGTAGACAAGTATATTAATAGCAATTTGGCTAAACAATTTGCTTTATTTCTCCTTGAATAAACGTTTGATGTAAAAGCTAAGGTTTTTGTTGATTAAGATAATACATAATTGATATATCTTTTAATATACTTACTCAAACTACAATTAAACATAAGTGTTTAATTCTAATTAAAGGTATAAGACTATAATTAAACTTATAATAAAATAGCATTTATATGTACTCATTATTCCATCCCGAGGGCATATACGTTTCTGAACAGAGTAGTCACAAATATATAATAAAACAATTAATTGTTGAAAATTTAAATATTTTTTATACAAAATTTAAAATTGAAATAAAATAAAAACGTTTCATTTATTAGCATATTGAGTTATTTCGATATACAAATAAAATTTAAAACGAAATACGCGTTGTCTAGCACATTAATCTCAGTTTTCTTTCTAAATAGACTTTTGATATAAATATAAGGTTTTGTATTTTAATAATAAAATTGATATTGCCAATCATTTGCATACAACCAGTGAACTCCTTACTAAGAGTTGAATTTTGCATAAAATCTGTAAAATATTATAAATACAATTTTGTTTTTAATATTTAAATATTAAATTGTTTTTTAAGTAAATATAAATTAAACATTTTCTTTATATTAAATTTAAAATAATTCGTCAAGTCAAATAATTAAGCGACGATATTTTGCAAAAATGTTAAATACGAATTTAATACGCAAACTAATCAGCAATTAGTATTACAATATAATAATTACATATATGGATGAAGATAATGTTATGCTGAGATTATTTTTGAAATTATATTACTGAAAAGAAAACTTGAACCAGTTTTCTTGTTTGATTTTATTATTTACGAATGCATGTCAAATATATATTATTTTTGTAGCGACTATTTATTTTATTCTTATTTAAAGGGTTAAGGATGATTTCATTTTAATTTTTTAACAAAAGTTAAAAATGTAATTTTTGTAAAAATATTATAATTTATATAATATTTCAGCTACAAATATCATTTTCAAGACAAAGTTAGACAATTTAATAAAATATGTTTATATTCATAAATACGCAAACTAATCAGCAATTAGTATTACAATATAATTTCCAACATCACACAAACAACACAACTCGGTGTTTCTTCAGTAGACAAAAAATGTTGATTAATAGGAATTTATCTTAACGAATTTTAGAATTAAAATAATTTTTAAAATCGTTGGTTTTATTACAAGAAGGCGATGAAACATGAATATTTATTTGATTACAAAAATCCAATATTTCGAGGGCACTACGGCACGTCATCTTCAGGGTTGTATATTATTTTATCTCACAAACGTCTTTGAAAAAAATTTCTTTGGTTTTAAAAAATTCTTTGTTTTAAAAGGATACATTTAATGAATATGTTGGATGAATATACAACAGATGCTATACTATTTATTTGCTATAATTTAGAATTTTATATAATTATTTTTCTTTTTATTTTATACTACTATTTATTTTAGGTTAAACTGCTTTATAACGAATTTTAATATTTGTATGTAGCTACAACATATGTAATAAAATGATTTAAGTATATGATAATATATGATCGTATCATATTATATGAATATATCTCATGTAGTGTAATTTATCTCATATACTGTTATTTATCTCATATACTCTCATATACTGTAATATATCTCATGTACTGCGGATTCTGTGCGGCGAAACAAATCAGCTTCTTAATAAAACGATTAGAGCAATTGGAAATGGCATCGCAGCATGATCGAATTTCTCAAATTTCTAATAAATCTACTGAGACAGTGAAGGAGCCGCAAATTGTATCGCAGCAAGATGGATTTTGTCAAGTTTATGATAAATCTACCGAGACAGTGACGGAGCCGCAAATTGCTACAACTAATGTATTTTCACTCCCCGACACCCCACGTCCCGTCCTTCCCGTCTCGTCTCTCAATACCTTGCATCCATCAATCAAAATCACATCCACCAACCTCCACTATCCTTCCACCCATAACCTTTACTCACATCGCTTGCCACCCTCTTTATTATCATTATCCTCTATGTCTCCCGTCGTCAAACCAAATCCCTCCAAATCATCAACTACCAGCTCTTCTATCGTGATCTCACCTACTCACGTCAGTCGTCCTCCTTTACGGAAGCGCTTTGCTTCTCGCGATCGTTGCGTCATTGTCACTAATATCACGCCTTCTAACTCCTTATCTCCACAAGCACGTCTAGACTACGATGTTTCCGCCTTCAGATCCATCCTCTCGTCTATTGTCCCTGCGGATAAACCTTTCTTTTTAAAGGACATTTCTCCTGTCGCATTTATCCGTCTAAACAAATCTTCTCAATCTAATCCTTCCCAGCCCCCTCTCCTA